>PVJS01001300.1:0-76577 GCA_004027185.1 Glis glis
TACCTTCTTCTACTACCCATTCTGTATTTCCTCTACCTTCAGCCAGCACTTCGGCAGGTCTTGGTTCTTTACCTGGAGGGGTGACCCATACCTTCATTCCTGGAGGGTCTGAGACATTTGCCATCCTGCCAGGATTAGGTTGTTGCAGTTTTCCATTGATTTTAATAACAGGACATGGCAATACTAGGAGACGCCCTAAGGGATCTCCTGCTTTCCAGGTATACTTTTCCTTACTCCCATTGTGGAGTAATAGTCCAATTTCCCCTTGGTAATCTGGATCAATAACCTCAGCCAGCGCCATAACTCCATTCTTAGCCCGTTGACTCAAAGGCATGAGGAGCCCAAAGTATCTGCTGGGGGCTGGGAATGGAAGAGGTGGATAATGATCTGGTGAAAGAGGTGGAAGACAGGCTTTGCAATTTTTTTATGGTGCTGGGGATCAAGCCCAAATTCTGAATTTTTAAGGGTCAAACAGTTGTGCCAACTTGGATGTGTATTTTGAAGGCATGTAGTCAAAGATGACTCCAAGTTTTGACCAGAGAATACACACCCCTTCTCCTAAAATGAAGATTTTCAAGGTGTGCTAGAAATGAAAGCAGTTACACAGAGGTATGGTAAGTTTCAAATGCTTAAGAGGTAGCAAAGTAGAGAGACTAAGTAGGTGTTAGCATGTGAATCTGGAGTTCAAGGAGAGGTCTGGGCTAGAAATGTTGGAATCACCTGGTGCAATGCACTGCGTGTTTGTGTGCCTCCAAAATTCATATGTTGAAATCTTATTGCCTAATATAATGGTATGAGGATCTGGGTTATTTAATTAGGAGCTGGGGCCTTTGGGAGACCTCATGGGTGGGATTAGTACCCTTATGAAGCACACCTCAGAGATCTCTCTCTCTCTCTTTTTTGCCCTGTGAGGATACAACAAAAAGGCAGCCATTTGCAACATGGAAGAAAGCCCTCATCAGAATCCAACCATACTGACACCACTCTCTGACTTCCAGCATCCAGAACTGTGCACAGTATGCTTTTGTTGTTAATAAGCCACCCGGGCCATGGTGTTCTGTTAGAGCAGCTCCAATGGATGAGACATCTAAGTGAGGGACTCATTTCTTTGAGATTGAATCACCGAGGGGATGAGTGTGGGTAGAAAAGAGAAGAGGTTAAAGTCCTAGGCTCTCAGTTACCCAATACAGAGATGAGAAGGAAGAGCAGGCAAGGTGGAAACATAAAGAGGAGAAAGTTGATTCTTGGCCCCTGGATGACTTAGCAGGAGAGCGATCAACCATACAAGTGAAGCTGGAAGGTGGAGTGAGCCAAGAACTGGGAAGAGGTTGCACGATTTGACTGTTTTAAGGTCATTGATGACCCAACTAGAGCCTTCCTGACAGATGGTGGACACATACACATGTGCACGCTTGGTGAGAAGCCCTGTAGTAGAAGCATTTGTGGGGCACAGAGGAGGGTGTTCAGCCCTACTTGGGGAAGTCCTTCTCTAACCTCTGCCTACTAAAATTTCCAGCCATCACAAACTCTATCCACCCTGTGAACCTTCCATCATCTACCTTCTCTCTTGTCCTCTCCCAACCCAACTAGACAAACTCACTTTCTCCTTCCAATACACTGTGGGGCTTTTATAACATTTTGTTACTGTCTACCACTGTTCGCCACTGTTTGTACATGTCTATATTGTAATCAACCCAAGGATGGGGCTTTGCTTTATGCATTATGCACATCTGCATCTCACCTGTAGCACCTGGCACATGGCCTTCAGCAGAAAAACCTCTCCAGAAAATGTTTGCTGAATTGAATTTTGAGACTTTTCACTAACCTTAGGCTACCCATTCTCAGGGCTGCCTGGGAGCCCTTTGTGTTGCCAGATGCTAGAGCAATGCTTCTCCAAGTCTAGCATGCTTCAAATCACCTGAAGGGCAGGTTACAACAAGGTTGCTGGACCCCACCCCAGAGTTTCTGATTAAGTAGGTTTGGGCAGCCCAAGAATTTGCATTTCTAACAAGCTCTCAATTGGTACTGAGGCTTCTAGTTCAAGAATCACACTTTGAGATTTCATTCAAGCGTGTCCGTTACTTGGCTCCCCTGGAGAAGCTGGCTTGTGTTTCTTTGTGCATAAAGGCATCTGGTCTGGCTGCATGGGAGAATGCAAATGCCACCTCTCTGTGCTGTTAAAATGCCAGCATGGCACCGTGCATGAGCTTCCGTCACGGAGCAGGGACAGACATCTGCACTGCCATCAGAGAGCAGGCTGGACAGCTGTGTCTCTGGACTTGCTGAGACAGAGGGCCAAGGGCCTCTTGCCCTCACCAGCAAGGTGCCAAATAAACAGGTACAGATTTTTCTCACCTTTTTCCCTGTGGTTTCATCAGCCAGATCCTGAAAGGGCTTGGTGGCTCCCAAAGATATTTTAAAACTTTCTTATAGATGAGTTCATTGCATATCACTGAAGGCCCATAGTCTATGTCCATCTATAAAGTCATTGAGAATTGAGAAATGATCAATATTTATCCTGAATATTCAAATTTTTAGCTAATCCACAGTGTTAGATTTTAAGAAAAAAGTCTACTGGGAAAAAATGTCTAAATAGGATGATTACAAGCACTTGAGATGGAAAATAGTGCTCACTAGCAACAAGCATCAGTAACCATGTCTAAGTCCTGTTAACCCAAACTCATTTCCTTTTCCTACTAGTTACTTGTGGAAACTTCTGGTAGACGTCACTTTTTAAATTTGAGCATAGTTCCAGAGTCGTGCGTGGATTTGTACCCAGGTGAATGGTGGTCTCTATAGTATTTTCATTAATGGATCTATGTCAGTCTGGAGCAAAGACCTCAGTTTCCAACCTGTCCTGTTTAACATTTTCATTACCATAAGATAGAGCTACTAAAGGCTTGCTGGTCACACTTTCACCCAACTCAAAGTTGGGATGGATAGTTAATAGCATGACAGAAGAGAGTTTCAGGGGATCTTGACAAGCTCAGGAAGTGGGTCAGTGTTTTTTTGTTTGTTTCTTTTGCTCGTTGTAATGAAGCAATTGTCTCAAAGCAATAAAAGGAAGCAAGGCTCGGTAGTAGAACTGGAAAATGTTGAGGAATTTCAGTTGCTAGAAAGCATGATATGTCGTTAATGCAATGTAGCTTCCCCCAAAGTTGATATATGGGACTATATTAATAGACCAACAGTGTCCAGAGCAAACTGCATTTGCGGCATTATAAGCAGTTGGGGATTCATAGGCAAACAGAATCATGTCCTGAGTGGCCCAGATGATGAATAGACTGGATAATGTGTCTTATGATGAGGAGCAGAAGGAACTAAGGGAGTTTAGTTTTCATCCTGGAGAGGAAAAGACTGAAGATTTCAAATATTTTGAAATCACTTATATGAATTCTACTTAGTTTGAATGGCCCAGAAGGCCAAAAGTAAAATCAATGGATGAAGTAATAGGGCTACAATTTTTGGCTTAGTATAAAGAAAAAAATTAGTGCTCACAATTGTCTATAGATGAAATAATAGAAATATTGATGATAATGATGAAGAGTTTGAGAAAAAGAAGGAGGAGGAGGGGGAGGAGGAGAATGGGAAGAAAAGGGGGGGAGAGGGAGAAGATGGTAAAAATGATAATAATGCATGTAGCTTTACAATGCACATTTTACTCCAAATATCATGCTTGGTTCCTCATACATATCAGGATAGTGTGTTTGATATCACTGGGGGAATTCAACCATTGTCTGAGCAATGATGTTGCAGAGGAGATTCAAGTATCAGATAAGAGGTTGAACAAGTTGACCTTATGTTATGGAAATACTGTGACTTCGTATTTTTTAAGGCTTTTTTCACAGAAAGCACTGTCAGCAGAAACTATTTTTTATCCTTCAAATACTTTCAATTTATTTCTCTGAATATTTTCAAGTATGAGAAAAATCGCAAAGATCAGGGGATGGGTTATAAAATCTGCCCTTGTTTTGCATATGAGTGAGGGATTGACTGTGAACCAGAATCTCTGGGTGTGACTGACTACAGGTGATCATTATTATTTTGTTGGTTGTACACAATTTGTTGGTTATTGATTGACTGATTGATTGTGGTTCTGGGGATCAAACTGAAGGCTTCAAGCATTCTAGGCAAGCGCTCTGCCACTGAGCTAAATTGCCTGTCCCTATTGGTTGTTTATAACCCATCTTATGCCAGTATGGCTTGGGTTCACCAGCGTATTATGGTTCCTACTCCCTTACTGGGATAAAGTAAAATGTCTACTACTCCATCAGCAGGTTGGGTGCCATGGAGATGCACACATCTCAGAAAAGTATCTCAGAGATCCTGTAGGTTTCATGTCTCTACAGTTCCTGATCCTACCTATATTCAACAATATTTGGTTGATGAAAAAATTAGAAAACAACTAAAAGAAAAATAGTTTTGTAAATCACCTTAAGAAATGTGAGAGATATACTTAGTTGTGGAATCTTTTTTAAAAAGTTGAAATAGTGGTAACAGAGTAGAAGGGAGCTTAACAGGGGTTGGGCTGGGGGAAAGGGGGAGATTTTGGTCAGAGTACAACTTGCAGTTATAAGATGAATCAGTTCTGGAGACCTGGTATACAGCAGGGTGACTACAGCAAATAATTATGCATTGTATACTTGAAATTTGCTAACAGCCTAGATCTCAAGTACTGTGTGCATGCATGTCCCTATCTGAACTACATGATGATGTGAGACTATCAAAAAATAAATAAAAATAAAAATATTAACTGAAAAAGTAAATAATGCTGGCAAAAAAGGGAATACACTAAAGAAGCCACTGATGGTCTTGCTAAATTAGTGATTTTCAAAGTGCCTGTGATAATGTAAGCTTGAAGTAATTTTTAAATCAAATACATGACAAGGTGAAAAAAAAAACAAAGAAAATACAAAACAAATCAAAGGGACAAATATTGCCATTGAGCAGTATGAAATAGTCTCTAGTTTATAGTGGATTCTAATAAATATGTTTAAATAGAAAAAAAGAATTCTTATCCCCCCACACAAAAGATAACTATGTGAGGTAATGAATATGTTAACTAACTTGATTATGAAAAGTTTTATAATACAATATTGGTAACAAAACATCACATTGTATACCTTGAATATACACAATTTTATTTGACAGTTATTCTTTAATAATTTAACAATAAATAATAAATATTTATAAATAACATATAAATAAAATAAATAATAAATAATTTAATAATAAAGCTGAAACAAAACAAGAGATGTGAGAGATATTTTTTAAATAGAGAGGTTTGAGTTAAAAATGCCCTTATCTTACACTTCTCAGCAAGCTTGAGAAAAGTGAAAATATCGGTTCACACAAAAACCTGCATGCAAATATTTGTAGCAGCTTTATTCATAATTTCCAAAAACTAGAAAATAACTCGTGTCCTTCAACTGGTGAGTGGACCAAAAAAAAAAAATGAGGCATGTCACACAGGGAATTTCTATTGAGCAGTAAAAAGAAGTAACTACTGATACAATATGATACAGTACCATGGCAAGGTCTCTAATGTAGACTTAAAGGGCTAAATGCTGTACAAATCCATTCATGGAACATTCTGGAAAAGATTGACATTATGGTGACAGAAAGCAGAGCAGTGGCTGCGGCTGCAGGGAGGGATTGACTGCAAATGGGCACGAGGACACTAACTTTTTGGAAGATGGAAATGTCCTGTATCTTGATACTGGAGGAGGTTATATACCAATAGGCTTGTTATAATACTTCTACGTGTTTAAAAATGTTGGATTTTACTGGATGTAAATCATACCTCATTTTTTAAAAAATCAAATAACAATGAGAAAGTGGAGAGGCTAGTTAGGGCTGGAACAGCCTTAGGAGCAGACAAGATACAAATTGGTCTCCAAAGCTGAGAATTAGGTCTAGTCAAGAAGAGGGATTACAAATTGTCATATGAGCGCGACTTTTCTTTATCTGGCATTTCCTCTACTTTGGTTGAGAGTTGCAACTACTTGCATTGAAGGAATAATAGTCTGTATCAATGGTTTCCGTTTCTCCTGCAACAAGGGGCAAACACTGAATAGATTCTGTCCCCTTCCCAGTGTTGGACAGCAGCTTCCACAAAGGACCTGACAGCCAAACCATGCTCTCCTTAGAGCTGGCATGCCTGTGACTCTCCCTTCCTGTGGAATAGTGATGATATAAGAGGTTAACCTTGAATTATCAAGGGCCAGTTATCTACTCATGGGGAAAAAAAAAGAATGGATAAAAGATACTAAATTTTTGTTGTTATTGTTTTGTTTTGTTTTTTGTTTATTTTGTTTTTGCACTGGGGATTGAACTCAGAGGCAGTCTACCTTTGATCTATACCCCCAGTCCTATTAAGTTTTTTTTTTTTGAAACAGGGTCTCACTAAGTTGCTGAGGGTATCCCTAAGTTGTTGAGGCTAGCCTCAAACCTGCGATCCTCCTGTCTCAACCTTCCAAGTACTGGGATTATAGCCTGTGCCATCACACCCAGCAGACACTAAGTATTCTGAAGGTTCAAATACAACCTCTCCTTATTCTATTCATATCCAGTAGAAAAATTGACAGCCCAGTAATTCAGAGAACCAGGTTCTAGTCTCAGGTTTACCCCGAGGTCAGTGGCTTCACCTCTCTGAGCTTCAGCCTTCTCTTCTGGAAAAATATTACAAGGTGTCAGAGGTCCTGTCCCAGCACAACACTCTGCCCTCTAGTCCTCCTTGTCTCTTTGTGAAAAGCGGCTGGATGTGGTCGGTCTGAGCACAAGCCCTGTTCCTGATCCACAGGTCCTGATGTCCCTCTAACTGCTGTCACCAGGGTCACTAAATCAGGAGCATGCACATCACCAGGTCCCACCCCATGGCAGAGAGGCCCAGGGTGACACCCTGACTCTGTCTAGCATGTGACCCAGAGCCAAAGGTTTACTGTTATGTTCACAGCTAAAAGATGCAGATCATAATCTGGGCCTCACTGAGTGGTTGCTAGGGACTGAAGATTAGTATATTAGCCAGGCACATAATAAGTTTTTAGTCAATGATAGCTACTAATATTATCATTTAATATCTCTACTAAGTATTTTATTACATGTTTATTAAATAAAGGTATTAAACACCAATTGATTGAATATGTTTTATTTATTACTATTATTGTTATCACTAACTACCTTTGCATCATTCTATCTGTGAATCAGGCCCTTGCAATAATAGCCTCTTTCCTGACCCTTTCTTGGTTGCTGAAAGTGTACAAATGAAATCCACACTGGGGCCTGAGCCTGATTCCCAGCCTCAGTGCAAAACCGACATGAGATCAGAATCCTGGAGGTGCTGGGCTGCATACCAATCAGGAGATGGCTCCAGGAGACCAAGCCCCAGGAAGGAGAGAGGCTGGAGCCAGAGGCACAGAGGCCCTGGCAGCCTCTGCCTTCCAGAGATTGATTTATCACCAGGTTTCTGATGAATGTGTGAGAAACAGGTCTGGTGATAAAGCAGCTCCAGCCATAATTAAAGTAACAGCTCTTGTTTTTTAAACGCTGTTTACTGGTGCCTGGCTTTCTAGGCAATTCCCATCTCCCACTTTAGGACAAACTGTTTCCTCTCGCTGGAGGTGGTTGCTGAGGGGCCTCTGAGCATGCGAAAGGCACCCAGGGAGCAGGGAGGAGGGGAGGAAGGCCGGGCACTGCTCCAGGAAGATGGTCCCTGAGTCCTTAACGAAAGTGTCAGGAAAAATCAAGTCCTTGGAGGCCCAAGGCCTTTTGGAGACTTTCTGAGAATGTGGAGGGGAGCTGTGAACACATTGCAGAGCCTGGAAACTTTGGGAGGGCAGCGATAAGAATTCATTACTAAATTCATGCTGTCTGGCAGCCATCTCTAACCTGAGTGGTATATTTCACAGAGGCCCTACAACAGATTTCCTCTCGCCAGTGGAATTACCATACCCTCTCAGGTTCATTTTCTCTCCTGGCCTTCCTCTCCCTGGCTTCCCCCCTCCTTCTTCATACTACCCTCTCCCTCCCCGACTCCCAATTTTTCAAATGTCCCACAGAATCAGACACTGTCACCCCCCACCAAGCTCACAAATCAGAGATGTCTTTCACCCTAGTTCTGGGAGCCAGTGGTGCCCTCTGAGGAGCCAGGTGTCCTTCTGCCAGCTGGGAACCACATTTTTTCAAAGACTCTGGAAGAATTTCATCTATCAATGTCCAACTAGTGCCGTGAGGGGTCAAGGGTGGTGACAAGCAATGCTTAAAAAGTTGGTCAAATAATGCAACTGCTTTTCCTAAAATCCCAAGCCCCGGAACATGTCAGATTAGGTTGATCCTTCTCCTGGACAAGGTCTTCAATTTTTATTTTTACATGATGTTTCTAGACCCTTGATTCAGGAATGGGAAACATTAAAATCTATGAGGAATTACACTAAAATATATACACATATACTTCTCTGAAGCTAGCAGTTTCCCAATTTTCTCCAATGGTAGATGAACCCAAGAATGGATGACCCCAGAGTGATTTATATTTGGTTTTGGTGTAGGTGGGGCAATTAACATGTAGTGATATTACCTTCCTAATTGGGCTCTGCGGGGCTGACAAATGAGTTTGTATTCTTTGAATACGTAACAGCAGGGTTGTGAGCTGTTCAAGGGTGAACTACAAACTGATAACCCTAGAACTGACGACCTGCTGGGTCTTTCTGGGATTGCTGTTCTCATACACATAGAATAGCCCATTCTTTCTCTACAGTTCACACTGTAAGAGAGAACTATAAACTCCAAATCAGACTAAGATCTGAAACTAAAAACCATCAGGCTTTTTTCTTAACTAGGAGTAATAGACCCTTTGGAGCAGGAGACTAATACAAGAGGCAGCCCACCATAAGAAAGTCTTTCCTATGATTTTTCCCAGGCTTACCGTATTTTGTCCTATAAATAAAATCCTCATCCCAGATGGGACCCTTCAACCCCAGGCTCTGTGTACTAATCCAAGGTTTCTTGGGTGCTGTGATTTTGCAGAGCAGAGCACAAACTCTGATTGAAAGTCGATGAAGTATTGAATTCCACAGCGAACACTGTCTCTTTTTCAGAATTCGAAACCAGGTTATCATTAGCCCAGACAGACAGGATGAGATACTCCCCCGAATGCACCAGAGCAATTCCCAGAGCATGGTTGTGCAGGGCTGTGTGGCAGGAAGTATAGCCACCTTAATAGAAAAGGTACATGGGTGTCCCTGGTTATTCTTGGAGTCACAAAGCCTCTCTTTGGCCTCCAAAGCCACAATAGGACCTCATGATTGTGGCTAATAACCAACAGATGGCTGATGACAACCAGGGGGGCATGGCCCTTTGAGCTACCCTTCAGGCTAGGAGCCGTCACCCGGCAGGGGCTTCAAGCAGAGCAGGATATGTGTCTATCTGGGTCCTATAGGCTTTTGCCCAAAGCCATCAGCCTTTTTAGCACATTGAGTAGCGACAGTAACATGGGAACAAGTACATGATCTGTTCTCCTCACTCCCCAAATATCACCAATTTTAATTCAGAGCTTTGAGCTAGTCTCAGTCTTCACCATCAAGGATTATGTCCAAAGGAGTTCAGGGGAGGGGGGGGGAAGGAGAAGGAGAAGGAGGAGGAGAAAGAGGAGGAGGAGGAGGAGGAGGAGGAGGAGGAGGAGGAGGAGGAGAAGAAGAAGAAGAAGAAGAAGAAGAAGAAGAAGAAGAGAAAAAAGAAAAGAAAGGAAAGAAAAGAAAAGAAAAGAAAAGAAAAGAGAAGAGAAGAGAAGAGAAAAAGATGTGGGGAACTAGTCCAAACTGAATTTGCAGACAAGACTCTGAGCATTTTCCAAGGGCCAGACCTGTGCAAAGTGTGTCTCATTGAATCCTTACAGCAATCTTATTATGACAGGTGCCTTTATTATCTCCAGTCTTATAGCCAAAGAAACTTAGACTCTAAAGGTTTAAGTAACATGTCTCAATACACATAAGTATGTATATGGTATAAGAGGTTTGGAAAAAGTGACAACTGAGTCTTAATCCTAGCTCTTGGGAGTAAACTCTTTCCTTGAGTGCAGGCTACACGCTGGCTCTTCCTCAGTTTCTCTTTGAGATGAGAACCATTCCATTCTTCTTCCTAGGATGTTGCAGCACAGTGAATTATGTTTATTAAATTCACAGCATCGCTAGCTTAAGTTCATAGCACTGCTAACCTTTCAGTAACTATTTCCACAGATGCCTTCCTTTCCACCAAAATTAGGTGACTGAGTATACCTCAGCTTCAAATCATTGCAGTTGCTCCTAGAGCATCAGAATCAAATGTATACCTAGTCTGCTTAGAAAAGACAGCTTATTTGAAAGTAAAATAACAAAGCAATGATTTCTTCTCCCCTCTTAATTTATTTTCTTAGTGTTGAGGATTTGTAGGATTATTCCTCCTTCAATGCCATGTTCTCACAAACCCCTTTGCAGGGGAAATGAAATCATCGGCCTGTTCTCCAGCTCATCTCATACACACATGTGTACACACATGCACACTCAGGTCTGTGCATACGTAAACACAGCATACAAGGCTCTCAACACAATCCTTAGTTTTCTGGCCTACAGGAACTTTGAAGAGTTGTTGAAGCAATTTGTGAATAATGAATAATGAAATTTTAAAAATATTTAGTATTGGCAAAGGATTTGTAGGTAAAAGGCAAGAAGGGCACAAAAGGAAGTAAAAGGAACTAAGGACAAAGTGATGGAGATAGAGGGGCAGAGATAGAAAGGAAAGAGAAAGATTCCAGGAAGATGTGAATTGTAACTCCCAGAAGTCCACAATCTTGATGCGCATGCCTTTGGCAGTTTCCATTTTACAGGGAAGATGCATAAATTTCTCTCATTCCCATTGCGTAGCAGTCAAGAGCCCAGCTCCCAACAGGAGTACTCTGCACTTCAAGGGCCCAGCCACCCTCCCTCCAGGTATTAGGTTTGCACAAACTAAAATATTCATCTGCTCTTCAATTTCTAATACTGGGCTGAGCTTAGAACTGGCTCTTGCAAAAGTCTCCCCCCAATGTTTGGTGTTGTCTCTTCAAGGCAGATGGCTGCTTTAGCAACAGGTCTGCTGATTTTCATAACCCTGGGATACCTCAGTGTTGGACTAACCCAGTGTTACTCAAACTGCAAACCTGAAGTCCATCTGAGGTTATTAAATAATTCAGTGACCTCTGCTTGCGATTTTTGAAAAATGAAATAGAATTATTGAAGTGTACAACATACAGTAAGGATATTTCATGAACATTGTATTTCACTGGCATGTGTGTTTATGCACTACACATGTGTGTGTGTGCAGTGTTGTGATGTAAGATGAATTTCTTCATAATCAAAACAGGTTGAAAACCCCAGAATAATATGATCTGGGGATCCCCAGGGAGCCTGTGAACATCTGACTCAGTTGCTCCCCAATACCACCTGTCTCTAGAAAATAGGGGCCAGAAGTTATGTGATGATGAGTTCTCCATGGTTCCTTGTCTGTGGGATCCGGTATTAGAGAAGATTCTAGCACCAAAACTATAGAAACTTCTTCAGTCACCTCTTTGAACAATTCAAGACAGTTGGGGAAAGGGGGAAGACAGATTCAGTCTAAACTGCTTTAACAAGAAGAACAGTTAGCATAGTAGCTCCCACCAATGCAGACCTTACGTTCTGGGCTGGTGCACCACTTGCCCACCAGTGCGTTGCCCACCTCCTCTCCCGCCAGTCTGCTCCAGTCACTTGGCTGACTCGGGCAGCCTCATGATAGGCAGCGCTCTGTATGATGAAGCCAGCTCTGTAGAAGGGGTTGATTGACATCCCCAGGATCTGACTCCGTGTGCAGTCCCACTTGCAGATAATGTTAATGGTTGAGGAATTAAAACGCTGCTCGGTGCCTAATGAATGCAGCATGTGCTTGTATTAGCACATGCCAGCTGCATCTCTGAGAACCAGGAAGCAGCAACAATTTCTAAATTATTTATCAGTTCCTTTACCTCCACCCCAAAAGAGAGTTAGCTTATGCATTTATTTATTTCATGGACCAATATGCAGAGTAATTGCTTTGGGTTTTTGTGATTTTTTTTTCTATGGATTTTCTTTCCCTGATTCAACAGCAGGGGGAAAAAAAGAGAGAAAATATCATGTCAATGTCATTTGAATCATAATAGGTACAAATTCACTCCCCTGAATAAATAGAGAAGCTTATTTATCAAACACAGACAAGATGTCTGTCGAGTTGTTAACAGAGGGAGAGAGATTTGAGTAGGCAGAAGCAATTGCAAAAGTTTGCATATCTTCAGAACTCCCTGGGGAGGAGCAGGCAGCGCCTTTCCTGGCTGGGAACTTTGTGTTTTGGCCCCTGATTGGCCAGCCAAACTTGGCTGTCACAGGATGGGATGGAGCAAGTAGCTCTGGGCAAAGGTGTCCCCACCTCAGGGATGAGGCTGGGCCTGTCCCCAGCAGCTCCTTGTCCACTGAAAGCTGAGGGAATGGGTGAGACAGTGAGGCAAGGGAGGGAAGCATGAGGCTGTTCTTACCGGCATCTGCAATTCTGGCTTTTGCGTTCTGCTTTATTGGTCTTTATCTGGGAAGCACTGGGTGCTACTCTCTGTCACAAGTTCAAGCTTCTGGTGTACCCTTTTGCTGTATCTGTCCTGTCAAAGCCCTAGGTCCCACCACCCTGCCACCACGAAGTCACTCCCGCTGCCATCCTCTCTATGTGCACCCTCCTGAAGGAAGCAGCATGATGTGAGGATAATGGCTCCCTTCTGCTGAGCGGCTACACCCGGGGGCTCCTCCAAGTGCTTCACATATATTATCTTCTTTAATTCTCACAATAAACTATGAGGAAGATACTATTTTATAACACTCTTAGATAATGAGAAAATCAAATCCCAGGCAGACTAATGACTTGTTTCAGGCCATCCACAATAATTCCAAGTGTTCAACTGGGATTTGAGCCCAAGGTCTTGTCTACTACACTGTACCATCGTCTCAGGTAGACATCTGGAGTGTGGATCAGAGACCTGAGTTCCATCCTTGAATGCTGAACTATCTTCGGCAAGTTGCCTGTACCTCTCTGGAACTCAGCTGCTGAGCAGCCTTCGCTTAATAGTGGGGAGACTAGGTGGGCACTACACTGCCTGGACTTAAACCCTGCTACTGCCACAATGGAAACTTGGAGAAGTTGCTGAGCTTAGTTTCATTACCCATAAATGGGGGTGGTAATCAAAGTGGCTCCCTCATGGGAACAGTTTTGATGGTTGCATGAGTTATCACATGTAGAATAGACAGAGTTGAGCTTTATACAGTAAACACAGTCCATGGTAGCTACCATTATGAACTTTTGTCTATGGTTCCATATTTATAACATGAGGGGATTGGAGGCAATATTGTTGTTGTTTTTTGTTTGTTTGTTTCTGGGGATTAAACCCAGGGTGTTCTAAATCTGAGCCCCCAGCCCTATTTTATTTTTTATTTTGAAACAAGGTATAGATTGCTGAGGGCTTCCCTAAATTGCTGAGACTGGCTTTGAACCTGAAATCCTCCTATCTCAGCCTCTCAAGTACTGGGATTACAGGTGTGTGCCACCATGCCCAGTGGCAAGGGTGTTTAAGGTCTACTTTGGTTTAGTAATGTTATGAATTCCTTAAAGCTCTATAGCCCTTTATGGTATTATGCCAAGGAGAACAAAATTAGAGGTGAAAAACAAAATGACTAAGCAGTATGAATGTCTTACACATTAGAACGCTTTCGCATTGGCAAAGCCTGCCCACGGGTACATCTCATTTCTTATATGCCATGAGCCTCACATTATCTCCTGTGGGTAGGGCAGGGATTACTTTCCCTATTTCAAAGGGTTGTTCAGCGATTGGCCCAAGGTTAGAAAGTTAAGGGGAAAGTAGAACTCCGATCCAGATGTACTGCTTCCAAGAGAATTCTCCGTTGTATGGAAGGCAAAGGAATTTGAGATTCTGAGTTAAACTCCAGCAAGGAGGCGCCCTAGAAAATGAGCTTTTGTTGAACTGTGTTAGGCATTTTTCACTCCCAAATAAAGGACTGGGCACAACATCCTGGCTGTGTTTCGCCAGTTCATCTTTCTCAGAACATCAAAATTCACCACTTTTCCTTCTTCTGACCGCAGAGCAATTAATCTTGTCTCCTCTAGACCCTCACACTGGCACATATTGCAACTGTCTTGGAAGCAGAGGATTTTCTGGAAAAAGAGAAGAGTGAAATAGCCCAAAGAAAGAAGAAGGACTGGAAAGTTCAAAGCCTAACTAATGAGAACCAGTAGCTCTTCCAGTTACTTGGGGGGCTGTCATCTGGGAGTCAAATTTGTGTGCCCACATTCCCCTTGGCTGTTGGGCAAGAGAGCAAGGGTTAGGGAAAGACCACAACAGGAATGCTGGTCTGCATTTGCATGCAGCAATGTGATCAAAGGTCCCTGGAGAAGGGAGAGGCTGGGGATCTGTGAACTTAAAAGTGAAAATAGCCAATATTCTTGGAGCTTTAGTCAAGCAAGAAGCAAAGGAGTGATGCTTATTAACGCCTGCAGTTCCAAGCTCCCACCGCCTTTAAAATCTAGGCCAAATAAAGAAGTAAAGTGTTTCTGAGCTGCACCATGCTGCCTGACTAGAAACACCATCTCCCTCAGGAGATCATAAGCTCAGAGTTGACAGGAAACTGCATGCTCCTTTATAGCCTCTGCCACCCAGCATCATACTGGGAACATGCTAGGCGTTCAATGAACTCCTGAAAAATCAAATGGAATTGACCGATCTGAATCCTACAGACATGTTATTTATACAAGAATGTCATGAGTTCCTCCTCTACCGTGCTAGGGAGGCCAACCTTGACGCAGAAAACTCAAGGAAGGTGTCTAATCCACAAGACAATTCTATTTAGGATTTCCCTAGACACAATTTATAGTTTTATTTACCTATCCATCTTCCCAAAGAAGTCTTTCCTTGGTTAATTCATCCACTCATTCAAACACTGTTTATGGAATACACACTGTGTTCCAGGCTCTGTAATGATCAATGCAAGGGTGATGAAGACATCCCTATCTTGGCCCACTCAGGATTATCACTATGGTTAAAAGGTGTATATTACACCATAATCACATGAATCGTTTAGCTGTCAGAGTTCCATATGCTTATGAGAATTCGTGAAGATTTTAAGAATATATAAAGGAGACCTGCCCAAATCTGACCTAGGGGGCAGGGTAGTGGGAGGGTTGAAGACTCTGAGAATGTGCTATTTACATTAAGAATTAGGGAATAAATGTGAGAATTCCAGGAATCTTGGAGGTGGGGGGACAGGTTGAGATGCCAAAGTTAAAATGACCTTGCATTTCTTTCTTTTTTCTTTTTTTTTTTTTTTGCAGTACTGGGGATTGAACCCAGGGGCATTCTACCTCCAAGCAACACCCCCAGCCCTATTTTTTATTCTTTATTTTGAAACAGGGTCTCTCTCACTAAATTACAGAGGGCCTCACTAAGTAGCTGAGGCTGGCTGTGAATCTATGATCCTCCTGTTTCAGCCTCCCAAGTACTAGGATTACAAACATGCGCCACCAGGACTCTCTGGTTGTGGGCATAGCTGGAATAGAAGCACGCCAGTAAATCCAATCTGTCCAAAAAGGCAAATACTGGCTCAAGGAACTTCAGGACAGCCTGCCTTTGCTCATTTGTTAAAAGGTAGAAGAAATTCTCTTGGAGGCTCTATCTTACAGCCTTAAATTTTCAGAATTTATATAGATTGCCTGGTGCTTATCTTTCCACCCTTTATGTTCCATGGAGTCAGTCTGGGAATAAACTTCTCATCAACGACTCAGAAGAGAGAGAATTAAAATCTGCATGTGGAGAGATTCCAGTGGGAACATAGATATGCTGCCCAGTGTTGGGATGGCTGGGAATTCCAACCAGCTTCCTGAAACCAAGACATTTAAATTATCAGGCAGCACCTCAAATCTGACCATCTCTTTTTCCTGGCTTCCCAGTCAGAACGCTGTATTTAAATAACAATGGGCTGGTCCTGCCAGAGGCTGTAATTGAGTCCTTTCCTTCTGCTGACATCAGCAGGATTCCTTAAGGAGTTACTATGTAGCTCCTTAATTGGGCGACACCTGGGGAAAGCCGGTCCTGCTTTGTGTAATTGCCTTGGGGTATCCCCCTCGGTGTCTGCACCCACTGTTCAGAGAAGGCCCTGGGCATCAGTCTTGTCTAGGAAACTAGTGCAAAGGTGATAGGGAAGACCAGGGACAAAGAAAAATGGCCAGATGTTTGAATAATTAAGGAAGGTGAATGGAAAAGAGAACATGCAGAAACAGTTTCCACATACAGAAACGGTCGTCCTGGTTTAACTTGTTCTGTACCTAAAGTTTATTGAATGTGTGTGTGTGTGTGTGTGTGTGTGTGTGTGTGTATTAGGGATGATTGATAAAAGAGGCAAAAGAGCATTGAAAAGTACATATTATCATAAAATACAAGACAGAAAATATATAGATCTCGTAAGAAAGGTACAGACAATTATCTAAACAACTTCGGCACTATTTTCTCCCTCTGAGAATGAAATTTGGGGGATAAACATGACAGAGAGAAATGATGTAATTTTTCTTTAACTGATGGGTATTAGGCAATATATACATATATATATTCATTACCTAATTCATCATATAAATATCATATATATAAGTATATATGATATATAAATATTCATCATATATATAAATATAATTGTTCTCTTCACAATAGCCCTCTGAGATAGCATTTAACATACCCATTTAACAGATGAAGAAGCCAATATTCAGGAAACACAGTAAATAGTGCTAGATATTCAGTTCCAACTCACGTCTATCTGACTCCAAATCCCACATTAATTCCACTACATCCCAGGGATTCAATCACCCCTCAATCCTTTTTCAAGCTCCTTCTATACCACATCAATTAATTACTTTGCAAAATATTAATTGAGTTTTCACGGCGTGCATGAAATGGATTTTTGGTCCTGTAGGGAATATGAGGAACAGTAATAATACTAATAACAACAATAATAACTAACATTTACATGGTGATTACCATTTTCTAAGCTCCATTCAGAGCATTTTATAAATATTGACTCATTTAGTGAGATACCTACATCTAGTTGACTGACCTCCAAACCCAGCTCCACTCTGTTCTCAAATGGCGAGCTCCTCACTACTGATTATTTGAGGCTTGATAGTTGTCAGGAGCAGAGAACAAGCTGTTCCCTCACTATGGAGGCCAACGCAGGCATGGGTGTCTTGGGCTGTGGCATGGTAGCTCCTTGCCAAAACACAAATTTCCCATGCTTCGGCTATTGCCCCTGTAAATTTTCTGAAGGGAGGGAGTATCTGAGCAGAATGTATAAATCTGGATGCAGGAAGGAGGGCTTGTGAATTAGTGGGCAATGTCTGTTTATTAGACATCCTGATGTTTATTTTCACTCCCTACTAGAGGCTAGGTTTTCCTCTGTAGCACCAGGGAATGGCATAAGGATATCCTTCATTCACTCAGCAAAGAGGCCAGGGCAGATAGGGTTTAAATCATATCAGGAGAACAACTTTCCTAGCTGCAAGGTTTTTGAGCCATTTGGAAGTGTAACTGAGTGAGGGAAGAGAAAATGGAAACTAACACCATCCAGCTGCCACTCTCGTATATCACAGCAATATGGTAGAACGTGCTGGGCCCCTTCCTGCTTCCTCTATGGCGATTCAACCCCAACCACTCTCCCTACTTAGCCACCATGACAGCTATAAAGGACTCCTTGCCTTTCCTTTCAAAGGATGAGGTGACCCTCACCCTCATCAGGCTGATCCTGCTGCTTTGGCCGCTGAATCTCTCTCCTCTAGAATTTTAACCCATTCACTTCTATCTTCTGCTTCCGGCATCTTCCACCTCTCTTTCCCTTTGATTACATTTCCTCGATCAGTTGTTTCAGCCAGCATTCTCACTGCTGTCATCCAAAACATCTGACCACCACACAACTTGGAGGAAGGAAGATGTATTTGCTCACCGTTCTGGAGATTTCAGGGTTCAGTCTACGTCAGACCAGTTACATCAGTGGAGCTCAGGGCGTGGCAGTAGGAGGCAGAGAAAGGAGGAGATCAAGGGCTCTGTTCTCAGGTTATGGATGCAAGAAGTAAAAGAGAGAGAAGGGGGAAGAGGTACCATATATAATCCCCAAGAGCACACCCCCAGAGAGCCCTCCTTAGCAACCAAGCCCCGCCTCCAACATGGCTGCCTTGTCTCCGTGCGGTCTTGGGGGATATTATAATTCCAAACCATTACACTACTTTTGTTGTAACCTATCAACTTTTCCTTAAACATTAAGAATAAAAGTAAACCTTAAACTATGGCCTTTCTAACAAGGGTTTCACCTGTCTCCATTCTCATCCAGATTCTTAAAGAGTAGTCCACACCCCTCTTTCTTCATCTCATTACCTCATTTTTACTCCTCAGCCAACTGTGTTCAGGCTTCACTAATTCATTGAAATGACTCTCGTTAAAGTCAGAAATAATGACCTCCGATATAACAAAAACTACAAAGCACTTCCAGAACTCTGATTTTTCTTTTTCTGAACATGTTCTCATCTTGTATCTCTGTAATAGTTGACACAGTTAACCATTCCTCCATCTGCAGGTACTTCTTCATCAGCTTCTCAGGTGTCTTCCTTCCTTTTCCAATTGTCCTTTTAAAGGATGGTTTCTTGGGGTTTCTACCCCAAGCTTGCCTCTCACTCTACAGGTTCTGCTTGGCAATTTCACATGTCCCCATGTTATTATGCTCCACTTTCATGCTAATTATGCCCAACTTTTTATCTCCAGCCCATGAATCCCATACCTATCTCACTCTCGGCTGAGTAGAGTCACCTGGATGCCTCCAGGGCACCATATGTTTCAAGCTCTTTATAGCCAACATAGAACTTATCATCTTTTTCTCCTACTCTGCTTTCATCTGAATTTTCTTTCTTGATTTATAGCATCTCCCATCTGCTCACTCATCCAGCCAGGAACCTGGACTTTTCAATATTCATCTTTCTGTAGAGATCCATTTATATCCAGTCATCAATCCCAAAATTTTGATTTCAAAAATATCCCCTTTGTTCATACTTGATACCACTCTCTTACTTTAGCTTCTCATTACACACTTCTTGGATTATTGCTACAACCTCAACATTCTGCCTGTCCCCTACCCCATCCCAAAATCTCCACACTGCTTCCAGAGCAATGTTTCCAAAATATTGAGCTGCCCATGTAGGTCCCCATATTTCACAAAATCTGATCTTTTCTATGTCACACAGAAGGGTTTGGTCTCAGCCCACTTCTCCAGTCTCATGGCCTGCCCTTGCTTCTTTTGTGATAGCTATATTGTGCTGCTTGCAATCACCCCCACTCTATTATAGTTAAATGTTTTCTAGCCCTCTGCTCATATGTTCCTTTTGCTTAGAACATCCTACACTTCTCTCTCCATTATCTACTCAGCTATATTCGTTCTTTTGTCTCTTCTCTCAGTTGACTGGGCCCACTTTGTTATAGACATAAGAGAGAAACTTTAGCAAACCAATTCCAAATTCATAAGTAGACAGAGTAGGTGGCTAACCAGGTGGTTTGAATGGTAGGGCTTAAAGAGGCTCATAACTGATCATCTTTCATTACTTAAAATTATTTTATCGTTGAGTCCTTTGATTTCATTTGTATTTTTGTTTTTGGATAGTCCTCTATACGCTTCTCTGGGAAGAAGCTAATCCCTTCTATTTCTATTAGTTCCCATAAAAGAGGAGGAAGTCATGACAATAAGATGAGGGTGAGGGGTGAGATTCTTGGTGAAATGGGACACAGGAGAAAAACCTGTGGTGGGGGTTGGAGATGGATAATGAAATGTAGGAAGCAGAGAAAATGCCAAGTACGAAAGTCTACATCACTGACCTAGCTCGGGTGAATCGTGTGGATGACTCCTGTATTGGTCAGGGTTCACTAGACTAACAGAATTCACAGAATGAGTATATGGAAAAAGGGATTTATCAGATCAGCTTACAGTGTAGTCCCGCATTCCGACTGCACGTGGAGAGTCAGAGGAACCAGTAGCTGGTCGAGCGGTCTAAGAGCTCTTTGGAGAAACGATGGTGAAGTTTCAGTTCGAAGGGCTGGAGGCCGACAATCTCAGACGAGAGCAGAAGATCAAGAAGCTCTTCAGAGAAATGGCGAAGTTGGAGGCCGATGATCTCAGACGAGAGCAGATGCTTTTTCTTCGGAAAGAATCGCGCATCCCTCTACGTGGCTTTCTCCATTTATCTAAGTCCTGCACCTATCAGAACCCTGCTGCCTACATTTAGGGCAGGACTTTCTGTTTAATTTGCTGTTACACACCCAAAGTCACATGATCTTGGGTGTGTCATGATCCAGTCAGGTTGACAAATTAGATTAACTATCACACTCCAGTGAGTTAGGTTTAAGTTAAAGCTTTGATCACCTGAAAAGAGGAAAGGTAAAACAGCTTCCTGAATGATACAGAATCATTTCCTATGTAGCTCTATGTTCATTTCTTTAAAGAAAAACACTGTCAGCAATAGACTGTTTGTTTAATGTGCTCTTGTGAGATGAGCCAAAGTGTGTCTGAGCTTCAGCAATGATAATGAGATAAAGATAATGAACTCAGTACTATAGGTTGATGGAGATAGAGTGAGGAACCAGTAATGTTATCATCAAAAGACTGTGAAGAGAAGGGAAAGAGGAAGGAGGAGAAAGATCCATTAAGCAAATGTGTGTGGAGCATCTATCACACAGACACTGTCCAATGCCACTGAGATTGGGATGGTCATCAGGGTGGACGTAACCCCTGCCTTGAGTGTACACTGGCACATGGTAAGTATGCAGTGTAAACATCTGTAGAAACAAGGGAAGAAGGGAGAGAGGAAGGAAAGATAAAAGGAAGAAGAAAACATGTACCATAGTATTAGTCTATGTATGATAGCTTAAATTAACCTGATCTATGTTAATAGTTTACTGTTTAGGTTTAAACCCATCATATGTGCTCATCCATGGTATATTCTAGAAAACTTATACTTAATCCATTTCCCATTAAGATTAAGGCGCACTCTATCAGTATACCTTTTAATGATATATCAATTCAGCATGTTAAGTTCGATGAGTTATTAAAGCAGACATGAAGTGAGGGGTGGAGTCTGGATTCTAAACCCAGGCGCCCAGTGAGTGGACCCCAGCTGATCCTGCACCTGGTCCCTGTGGCCGTGCTTGGAATTAGAGAACACTCCCTGCCTGTCTCGACCACTTGGTGGGCCACCCATCTGCTGCTCACCCAGGGAGAAGAAAGGTGGAGTGGTGTTCAGGGCTGTGGCAGGTCTGGCCTTCCTTTCTTAATCAGCTTTAGTTATTTACAGGCTGAAGATCAGTGGGAAGAGGGGCAAGCTTATAACTTGTGAATGGGGGAGGTTATGTGTGTTCTGGGCTAGTTCTGTCAGATAGTTGTCCTAATAAAAGATTTATCAGGACAGTAAAAGAGAGAGGAAAGAGCCTGGAGACCCTGGAGTGAAAATAGCTTTTTTTTTTTTTTTTAGTACTGGGGATTGAACCCAGGGACATTCTACCTCTGAGCTACACCCCCAGCCCTATTTTATTCTTTATTTTGAAACCGGGTCTCACTAAGTTGCGGAGGGCCTAAGTAGCTGAGGCTGGCTGTGAACCCTGATCCTCCGGTTTCAGCCTCCCAAGAACTAGGATTACAGGTGTGCACCACTACGCCCGGCTTAAAATAGCTCTTTTATATTATGAGAATCTAGGAGAGAATGCTTTGAAAAAGATACTTTCCCCTGTCTACCCTTTCTTTTACCCAGCACATAGGCAGATCTCTCTAATATACACCTCAGGTTATAAATATTATAGGCATTTGTATTTTCTCTTTCTCCTCTGACATCCCTGTACACTGGATGGGTTTTGCTTTCATTAAAATTGTCTCTCCTATTTGGTATGAGAGTGCAGAACTTGGGGATTCTTGCTATGATGACCCTGTACCCCATGATTTAACACAGTGATAATGGGTTCAGCTCAACAGACATGTCTTTGGCCTCAAGGAGGGTCTGCTTGTTCCAGACCATGGGCAGGGGCCTACTGCAGACAACTGAGCATTCTTGAAGGAGAAAGGCTAACGCTCTTCTCCTGGTGATGCATGTAATAGCAATAGGATACGTTTGTATTGGCGTGATCAAAATAGACAATCTCAAAGAATCTTAGTCGTAACAAATCTCCACCATAAACATGAAAAAGAACTGAGGTTCGTGAAGTAGGAGTGGAGGCAGGGAAGCAATCTGTCTTTCCCCACAGCTCCTGAGGGGCAGAGCAGAGACCTCAACCTAGGTCTCCTGGTTCCAAGCCCTGTGCATTCTCTTCTATCCCACTTCTGCTTTGGGATGGTCTCACCATTCTCTGTGGCCAGAGTATCCAGTCTCATCCAGAGCCTCTTCTAGTGAATGCTGCTGACACCTGGGGAAGCAGAGGTGAGAGAGGCCCACGAGCTCACTGTGGATCCAGGACAGCTCTTCGGTTCTTCTGTGACATTCTCGTTCTCCTCCTGCTCCATGAGGTGGCCCCACTGTCTCCTTCACAGGCTGATTTTCTTCTTCCCACCCCTCTAATATTAGTATCTAGTGAATCTCCTATTCGTATTCTCTGCCCCCTCCTTGATTAATCTCTTACATTCCCCCTGACTTCTTCATAAAACCATTTGTCCCAAATTGCTATTTCCAAGATAGATGTTATTTCTGGATATCTGTTTCTGGACATATCAAAAGTTCCTACAATGAAAATGAGAAGAGTTGTGCCTATCATCTCTATTCGGTCTGCTCCTCACCAGAAGTCCAACTTTGTAGTCTGCAGAAGACCCTTGATTCCTCCCCTATGCTTATTACAACTTTTATCTGGCCACGATTTTCATTTTATTCAGGCCAATGCAATTCACTCTCTATTCTCATTGCTACTGCTTTGGGAAACACAGAACTACTTTCTGGCTTATACCACAACAGGGGACTCTAAACTGATCTTCCTGCCTCCAGTCTTGGCCCGCTCTCAACTATTCTCTTACTGCCTTAGAGTAACTCTTCCTAAAAAACAAATCTGATTTGAAAACTCTCCCCTTTGAAAACTCTATAAACCTCCAATACTTTTCAGGGTAAGTCCTTTGCATGCACACAAGATTTATTATGATCCAGTAATTATTCACCATTCAAGTTCTAGTCCTTTCTACGCCCCACACTCAGTTTTACTTGTAGTTTCCTTCGTGGAAATTTTCTTCATCTTGTTTCTGCACTCAAAATTTCACATATACATCCCCTACTGCCTAAATTATTTTGTCTTTTTCTTTGTTATCTGGCTATTTTGAAATTGGGAACTATCCCCACTAGGGCATACCTCAGGAATTTGGCTCCTATGGGGAGCATTTCTGAACTCTTTATGTAAGACCTGGGTACCATTCCTCTGTAATAGCAGAGTACCCTGTGCATATTTCTATCATAGCCGTTATCTTACTGCACTGTAATTCTACATCCACTGTGTTTATCTGCCTTCTCCACAAGGCTATAAGCCTCTTGTTTTCTGCGTCTTGTATTGCCAGTGTCTGGCAAAGTGCCTGCCATAGTGGGTGTTTAGCAACACAATTGCTACATGAATGAAGGTGTGCTGCAGTTGGGGGTAGTAGCCTGGCCGTGTTATCCCAAATACACTCATCATCATGCTATCCTGATCACTACAGCTATAATTGGTAGAAATAATGTTTTCATTTGACATTCTTTATCACACAGCACTCCAGGAAAAAAAAAAAACACAAAACCCAACTCTGGTGTTCCTACCAGAAACAGTTACATTTCAAAGATAGCTACTTCTATCCAATGAAATAGATTTTTAAATGAAATTGGGCATCTCAACCTTGTGAAAGCTACAAGATACCTTTCCACATAACCCAGCACCAACATTTCAATTCATTTGGGCCCTTTACTTTGGGTCTATTCTGTTTTGTGCACCTGTTGGGTGTGAGGGATCAAAGGTACATTCCAGATGGGCCCAGGGCTCGTGGAGTTCACCCTGAACATTCACTTGCTGAGGGCAGCCTGATTACAAGTGCCCTGCACACCACCTTGCAAAGCCAGGAGCTTAATAAAGCCTGTTTATAACCATTCTGTCCATGATGATTCAATTATCTAATTATTCATAATTCATTTATATAACCGCCAAACTTGTTTCAAGCACCTGCTATATGCCTGTGATATAGAGATGAATTAGAAACAGCCTCTCTGTCCTTGTGAAGCATTTCAGAGCTTGGTGGAGGAGAAAAAAATGTACCAACAGATAATTAGATTGCGACGGGAAGCATATACTGATAGAACGCTACACAAAAGGCACGTTTCCCAGGCAGAAAGAAGAGATGGGCATTCTCAGCAGAGAGAACTGCAAGTTTAAAATCTGAGAAGAATGGAAAAGACCATGAGAGTGTCGGGCAAGTGTTAGATAGTAAGTGCAATGTATCATAGGCAAATGCCAGTGGGTTATTTGCGGGAGTCTGGAAGACAGGATGTTGAGAGAGGAGGTTGCAGAGACAAACTAAGAGTTGTCTGAGGTAAAATAAAGAGAAAAGAGGTGGTACAGTTTGGATTTGGTTTGTCCCTCCAAGGTTAATGTGTTGGAAGCTTGGTCTCCAGCTTGGTGGTGTTGGTAGGCGGTGGGACCTTTAACAGGTGGAGTTTAGTGGGAGGGCTTTAGGTAATTTGGGGCACTGCTCTCAGAAGGGTTGTAGTGCTTGTGGGGCCCTTGAGCTCTTACAACAGTACATTTTTATCAAAGAGAGCTCAGTCTCTGAATGGCTCTCTGGCTTCCTGTTTGGGGATGTGATTTCTTTCTCCACATGCACACCTGCCATTGTGATGCCATCTACCATCAGATCCTCAACAGAGGCCGAACCAACGATGCTGCCCTATCTTGGACCTTCAGCCTTCAAAGCTAAGCTAAATAACTCTCTTTATAAGTTATCCCTTCCCCAGTATTTTGTTATAGTAACAAAAAACAGACTCCTATATTATAGGAGGCAAAGGTTTGAATGCTTAACCTTAGGCCCTGGGGAACACCTATGGTTCTTAAACAGTAGGAAAAGTGGAATCTGCAATATGGAAAGGGGTGGGTCTGGAAATTAGTGAACTACTCAAGTAGATAACTATTGATTCCACTCAAGAAAGAGATGATAGAAAAACAAACTGCGACCATGGCTATCGGTAAAGAGGGAAGGGATGGGGTTGGAAGACTTGGAAGCAAAGGCGAAGGCTATAACGAACAACCACGTGGGAAGCAGGGCAGGTGAGACTAGGGCAAAGCAAGTCAGGCATTCAGCTCAGCATAGCACAGAAGCCAGAGCCCCACACTCAGTAATGAGGATGAAAAATCTGATGCAATAGTTAAAAATTCAAAAAAAAGTACAAAAACATGATTAATAAAATATCACAATTTTAAACAGTCAGGATCAGTATTACTGATTTTTCCTTTTGCCTCTGGCTCTACTATGGTTTGATCTGATATTGCACTGATCCTGGCTTTATTTAAACATTTGATATATTGTTTATCATGGGGTTTTTAATTGATTTTTTATAATATTGCACCTTATTTATTTATTGACTTATTTATTTACTTATTTTGGTATTGGGTATTGAACCCAGGGGCATTCTACCTCTGAGCTTCACCCCCAGCTCCTTTATTTCATTTTATTTTTCTTTTTCTTTCAAAACAGGGTCTTACTTAAGTTGCTCATGTTGCTGAGGCTGACCTCAAACCCACGATACTCCTCTCTCAGCCTCCCAAGTACTGGGATTACAGGTATGCGCCACCATGTCAGGCTCTGTTGTTGTTGTTCATCTTGATGGCTGGTTTTGGTACTTCTTTTGCAGGAGAGGAGGGACTCTTTTAAATTTCACACCAAGGCCAGTGCTTCAGCTGCCATACCCTAATACTGGCTCTGGAACAGAATAGGGGAAAGAGGTATATTTATCAGGAATGATTGTAAGCTTGGTATCAGATGGGGTGATGGTGCCTTGTTTCATTGAAGGATAACTTTCTGAAAGTGATGGGTACCTTCCCTCTGCCCATTAAGGGCTGCTTTTTATTCTAGGTGTTTCCACCAAAGGAAAACATCATGCAGATGCCTCCTATTCCCTCCCTTGGAGCAAACTGAGGTTTGTTTTCTCATGATGAAACTCATAGATAGCTTGTGTATAACCTACCTAAATTCCACAAATGCTTTGGAATAAGCTTGGAAATTGGCTTCTGAGCTCCAGCAGTTTTTAAAATAGGGACGGTTTAAAATAAAGCAGTATGATAAAAGGAATTCCTATAGAGCAGATGGTGGGAAATAGCAGTGAGCCTCCAAAATGAAGAACCTGAGGAAAGAGTCCTAGGGGGCAGCCAGCCATTCCCTGGTAAGAGGCATGTGGGAAGAAAACATGGCCTTCCAGGAAGAGCATCCAGCTCTGTCTTCATCCCTTCAGTAGGGAGGAAACTCATTTCTCTCCATCTCTCAAAGCTTCTTTCTACTTTATATCCTGACTTGATGCAGAAGTAATATATTCTGTCAGTATAAAATTTGGTTTGAAAAATATTGTGGCCTTTGTAAATTAAGGAGGGAATTGAGTAGGGCTTTTCCAAATTGATGGCAGTGTGCCGATGGAGTGCATTGGGCAGGGTGGAAGGGAGGAGAAGAGGGGATTGTGTATAAAGCCAACTTGGGTGGAGAAAATATTACAGTAGGTAGGAATGGATATTGATGTAGAGAATTTGATAATGGTAGAGAATGCATGAAAATCTGCAGTGAGAATGACTGATGAGGCTATATTTTCTTGGAGAAGTTTGTCTTCTCTCCCCCCAAAAGAGCATGTGTTAAAATGAATATTTAGCAGGGTACTGAAGATTAAAAATGGAAAGAGAATTGATCGAAGTTAATGAATGGACTTGGAAGCATGCCTGCAGATCTTCTGAACTTTGAGACCACGAACGTGTGTGGCTTGGGTCTCCATGGCTATGTGGTTCTTATCTTTCACTCAGATTTCTAGGCAAGAGCTTTGAGAGAGTTGGTTGCAGGGCTGCTCCTAGGCTAGGTGTATGTATGGAACGTAAAGGGTTGCAGAAGAAGAAGGAGAACTTTAGAATTGGTTAGTGTTGAGAGCAGTGACCGATGAGACATGATAAGAGACATGAATGATGCTGAGAAATCTAAGTTCCAAGTATTAAATAACCTTTTCTTAAAATTAGAAATGGCTGAGGAATCTGTGTGATTCCAGGAGTCTGTCTCAGCAGAATCAGCCCAAGGCCAACATAGGCAACCGCATGGTCAGTATTCTCTAGCAAAAAAAAAATTTTTTTGAGGTACCAGGGATTGAACCCAGGGGCATTCTACCTCTGAGCTACACCCCCCAGCCCTATTTTTTATTCTTTATTTTGAAACAGGGTCTCACTAAGTTGCGGAGGGCCTCACTAAGTAGCTGAGGCTGGCCGCAAACCCGGATCCTCTGGTCTCCGCCTCCCAAGTACTGGAATTACAAGCGTGCGCTACCACACCCGGCGTTTTTTTTTTTTTAATCTTTGGTGTGTTATCTTTGTGTCTCTGTGTGACCAAAATACCTGACTAAAACAACTTAGAGGAGATAAAGTTTATTTTGGCTTATGGTTTCAGAGGTTCAGTCCACGGTGGACTGACTCCATTGCTCTGGGCCAGAGGTGAGGCAGAACATCTTTGTGGAAGGGCACGGTGGAGGAAAGCTGCTCAACTCATGGCAGCCGGGACGAAGAGAGAGCAAGAGCAGAAGAAGCCAGAGGGAAAATAAACCCTTCCTGGGAAAATCCTCAGTGTTCTACATCCTCCAACTTGTCCCACCTCCCAGTAGTCTATCCAGCTATCAATGGATAAATCCATCAAGTGGATTAATCTACTGATGAAGCCAAAGCCTTCATGATCCAGTCATTGCTTAAAAGCCCCACCTCTGAACCTTGTTGCATTGGGGACCATGCCTTTAGCATATAAGCTTTTGGGGCACACTTCGGATTTAAACCATAACACTTGGTCTCCCTTTCAATCATTATGAGCCTTTTATCATTAATGGCACTGCTTCTGCTTTTGAAATGCAGACTCACACTCCTTCTTTGGTAAAAGATGTCTTACCTGCCTCTTCAGGATCCTATTTAGGAACAGGGGTGGTGGTAAGTAAAACATATTTCCTTGGTAGCACTGTCAGTTTCCCTAATCCCCCTACTCATCATCATGAAAATGCTGCAGTATGGAAGTCAGTGATTAAGGCATTGGTCTCAGACTGATAATAAAGATAGATACCACAAACATTTCTTACAACCATACTGAATACAGCTGTCAGGGCAGAAGGGAATTTGAGAAGGCAGTATATAATTAACCTAGTTGGAATTAGGCCGAGGAACCCAAGGTTAATGGCCCTGGGAAAGGGAGCATTAATGCCCACTAATGGTCAAGCCCCTTTTCATGTCTTACTCATTAGAGCTACCTTTTATATTCTATAAGATCATGGCCTTTGGCCCCAGGACTAAGGGTAATGGAGAGCCGCCACTCCCCCAGACAGTGTGTTATGTATTCTGACAGCTTCTGTCCAGCACTTGATCCTCCCCATCATAATATTCAGGTAGAGTGTAGAGCAGATCTCAACATAGCAGCCATCTGCTGAGCACGGCTGATGATAGCTAAGACATACACATGATGCATATTCATGGGCAAAAATTGTTTCAAGTTTTCTTCCAACGGGCTGACAAAAGCGTGACAACCTCTTGCTTTCACCTGTTTAGAGCTGGTGCTCCTTTTTCTACACACTCCCTGGGTGAGCTGGAATGAAATTGTCAGCTAGTCTGGGATGTGTCCTCAGTCATATTTGATGGCAGTGACCACAAGAATCATTAACATGTGAGTCTTCACAGTCATCCACCCTGCCTGGATTGACAAAGCAAATGCTATTTTTGTCTATGCAGTTTCTCCTTTCTCCTGTTCCCTTTACCCTCCAGAAGAGAATTCTACCTTTGCCATAAGCTGATCTTCTGTGATGCAAATTGGGAACAGTGGATAGACAAAGGCAGAATGGGCAAAAGGGAGAGAGAGAGGATATAGATTCCAGAGAGAGAAGAAAAAAAAAAAAACAGAGAGGGAGCAAAGAAGAAAGGGAGGAGAGACACGTTTAATATAGGGGAGTTGTAGGGGAGGAAAAGAAAAAAGCTTCAGGCAGCTGTGTTTGTGTATATGAGACAGAAAGAGCATGAGAGAAATAAGGGGAAGGGAATTTTAACAAGTCTAGTTGATAGTTATCAATCAGGCCTCTTTTAATATTCTTAGAAAGACACAAGTAAACATTGGTATGAGTTTTAATTGTGTCTGGTTGTTGGAGTGTTTCTTTTTTGCATGGGGGACCTTACTGACATAGAGCCACGTGAGGTTCTGGGATCATTCAAGTTTACCTGTTCCACTGGAGGCTAAGGTTGAAGAACTCAAACTGTTGCAGGACAGGCGCAGAGAGCTGATGAACCAGAGACCAGGTTGGGAGGAAGAATTCCTTTATTTCCACCAGTAGGGCTCAGAGGACTAAAGTTCGAAGTCTATGCCCTGAATGGCATCAGCATACAGATTATACAGCCTCAGGGCGATGGGGCAGGTCTTGATTGGCTGGATAAGTATGGAAGCTTGGGTTAGGTTTCAGTTTCTTTTCCTGAGCCTGATTTCCTCTAACTGCTCCCACATGGCAGGTGCACAGCTTAGGCTCCATGTGGTGCAGGGCAGGGCTATCTTAGGCTCCTGCCTCATTCCCCCCTTTGAGACCCCACCATAACACCTGTTGTTGCAGTCTCGTATTTTGTGTCTCTGTTACCAGGCATGAGAGAAGGGGTGGGAGTGCAGTATAGAACTGTTTGAGCCTGCCAACAGTGAGAAGGGATCGAAGGGTGTAGTCTGGCTCATTTTGGATAACCCTAGTAAAGTTCAGATAGTGAAGAATATCCTCAGGCTTCTGCCTTGTGTAGACCAGTCAGCTTCCCAGGTGTGGCTGGAGCAAGGCATGGCGTCTTTCACAGGGTCAGGTGGCAGGGATTATCAGGGTCCATTGCAGCTTCCCACAGCTGTTCTGGGGCGGCCGTTTTGAGGTAGTTGTGATGGATCCAGGCAGCTATGCCATCTACTTTTGCAGACATGGGGATAGTTAAGATAATAGTAAAGGGTCCTTTCCACTGTGCTTTTAGTAGAGTCAGGTTCCAGTCTTTTACCCACACTAAGTCCCCTGGCTGGAATGGGTGGATGGCAGAGAAAAAAACATATCGGGGCCCTATCTAAGCCTAGCCCCAACATTAACCAATGCAACTCAGTCTCCCTACATTCTCACAGCTTCCAAAGGAGAAAATGCAATATGGGGGGAGGCATACAATACTTCATAGAGTGAGTACCCCATCTGTTTAGTCAGGGTGCACCTAATTTTAAACAGTACTAGGGGCAGGGCCTGTACCCAGGTGAGTTGTGTTTCCTGACAAATATTTCCCAACCCCGTTTTTAGGGTTCAGTTCATCCTCTCAACTTTCCCTGAGCTTTGTGGGTGATAGGCCACATGTAACTTCCATGTAATGTTGAGAACTACTGCTGTAGCCTGAATGACTTCTGAGATGAAGGCAGGGCCATTATCTAAACCTATCTGCAAAGGCAGGCCAAACTGGGGAATGATTTCTCAAAGTAAGACCCGGACTACTTCTCGAGATTTTTCAGTCCTGCATGGAAAAGCTTCTACCTATTCAGAAAGGATGTCATTTCTTGCTCTTCAGGGTCTCCAACTAAAACTGGTGCCTTTTCCGGCAGTTTCTTGGAAGTCAACATGCGATGATCATTTTCCTGTGTGAGCATCTCACTGGCTGAACAAAAGCATCTCAATAGCCACGGTGTCCTAATTTTCTTAGTCTGAGACAACAAAACCCAAGGTAATGAGCAGGAGGAGGGACTGAGTCCCAGGGGGCACACTCTCCAGGGCAGTCTCTTGGGCTTAAATACATCTAAAGCAGATCCAAAAGAAAGCAGTGATTACAGGCTAATTTTCTGCCTGCATTATGTTAAGTGTCCCCGCATCTACACAAATGGCAATTGCTTTATGCCAGGAATCTTTTTACTGAATTGCTCTTATTGGTAAATTTTATATTAAAAAAAAGGAGACTAAAGGAAAGGCTTTCAATTTAAAGGTGAGGCTATCAGGATACCTGTAAAAGATGTAAGACTGGCACATACCTAAGAGTTGATGTTCCTTTTCAAATGCAAATATTGGAGAAGGGGAAATGAGCCTATCCTTTGAATTTGCAGGCAAGGGTCCAGAAGGGCCATGCCTTCAGCTGGAAGAAGACACAGCTCCACCTTGTATAAACACACTTAATTTTCTGGCAAGAAGGCTGATGGCCTACTAAGGTGAGAGCACAGGTGAGGAGCTGTTGATGAACGTGGCCATTCCCAAGGCATCACAGCGGGTTAGCAGGTCCTTCACAGGAGAGTGAACGGAATGCTTGGGACCTTCCTTTCCTACTTGGACATTGCCCCTTTTACTGGAACAAGAGATAGCTACTGGGCTCTGTTAAGATCCAAACCTGAGATCCTCTTGACCCACAAAGTCTTGAGGAGCAGGACGTGGTGGCACAAGCCTGTAATCCCTGTACTTGGGAGGCTGAGAGAGGAGGGTCACAGGTTTGAGGACAGTCTCAGCAGCATGGTGAGACTCTAAGTAACCTAGGGAGACCCTGTTTCAAAATAAAACACAAAAAAGGGCTGGGAGTGTATCTCAGAGGTAGAATTTCCCTGGGTTCAATCCCCAGTACTGCCCCCCCACCATACACACAGACAGACACATACACACACACACACACACACACACACACACACACACACGTTTCAAAGAAATGATGACGACTATAGAATAAATAGTAGAGCAGGGAAAATTTGGAATCAGTTCCAAGGGAAGCCAAGAAGAATTCCATGAAAGACCCTCTATGTCCAGTACCATGTTAGGCACTTTTTTTATACTTTTATTCGTGAATTGTAATTATACACCGTAGTGAGGTTCAAAATCATACAAACATACAAGCACATAGCATGTGGTGTTTTTCCCTCCAGAATGTTAGACATCTTGTATAGATTATTTTCAGGTTTATATGTAGATGAGAATTTCCATTTCATCTGATCTCAACAATTCCAGGTGAATGTCTATAGTGGGATCAGAAGAACAAATAAGAAATTATAATGTCCCACTGCTCAGTCTTAGTCTTTGTTTTTTTTTTTTTTGCAGTACTAGGGATTGAACCCAGGGGCATTCTACCTCCGAGCTACACCCCCAGCCCTATTTTTTATTCTTTATTTTGAAACAAGGTCTCACTAAGTTGCTGAGGGCCTCACTAAGTAGCTGAGGCTGGCTGCGAACCCGGATCCTCCGGTCTCAACCTCCCAAGTACTGGGATTACAAGCATGTGCCACCACGCCCGGCTCAGCCTTGGTCTTTGACCACCACAGTGTGTCCATTTCTGAGGATGCATGGTAAGAACATTAATTACTAAAAGAAATAAAGATTTGTGTTGCAGCTGAAAATAAGCTATAAGTTATAAATTAGACAACTTTTTATTCACTATTCCCTAAAGACATGGTTTGATACTAATGTTTATCCACATCAATATCAAACACCAGTATTAGTTATCACATGGATAAATCAATCATCCCAATGGGAACTTGGTACTTACCTAATTTAAATCATCTCTATGTGTCATATGCCAGTGGTAAAGTTGGTATTTTACTTTTCTTGAATATATTGACACCCCCAGGTCCTACTGTGCACATATTATTGTGCAGCCTTATAAATGATTGACAACCTCCAATGTTGAATGAAGCCTTAAGTGAATGATTGTGAAGGAGAGGAGGATGTTGGTCTCTATTCTCTATGATCCTAGGCATGAGTTATAATTCACACTTTGCCTGTGATGAGCATTATGACCTAAGGCAAATTACATTATTTCTCTGAGCGTGTTATATTCTCTATAAAATGGGGATTGTAACATCTGACAGGGTTGTTTTAAGGTTTAATTTAGATAACACAATTTAAATACCAAGAAGAGAAACCACCATTTACTGGAGGCTCAGTTAATATTAGTTCCCTGACACAGAATACAGAATGAAGGACCCTTGGCAAAGATTTTGTGTTTGATGATGAAGATAATGATAATAGGAACATCACTGTGAATGCTCAGAAAGGAAGACAAACATGGAACTCAATTGCCTCCAGAGCTTGGCAGGGACTTGGGTGCTAGGAGTGCAAATGGGGATGGATGAAGCTTTGCTGATTTGTGCTAACAGAAGGGCCCTGAAGTCCCAATTCCATGTAGAGTCATCTCTGGCATGCAGGACACCAGGTTGCACAAGGAATCCATGACCTGAGCTACTTGTTTACTCTGCTCAGTCTTCTCCACCTCAGGCTCCCAGGGCCAAACATCAATTTACCTCCTATCCCAACAGTGACAAAGTTCTCAGATGTGGTGTCTCTCAGCTCCCTGATCTCCATCCACACAGCTCCACCTCTGATTAAATGTGTGGAGCCTGGAAGAAATGGGTTTCCCAAAGAAAGTTTCACAACTTGGGAACTGACGGGCAACTGAACCATCCTTCCTGACCCACTGGAATTTAGAGGTAGCTTCCTAAGGCATTAGATTCTCTCCTGGTCAAATTGAACAGCCCCAATCACCCATGGCAGACTGTGGCCCTCTTCATTTTCCCTCTATTCCTTCCTATCCACATTCTTCTCCAGAGCCTCTTTCTTTCTTGTCCTCTCATTTCCCTCCCATTTATACTTGCTCAAAATTGCTGTTTCAAATATTCCTTTTCCTGCAGCCCCTCTCAGAAAGCAGGCAAATAGTGGGACACCAGCACTGGATGGGCCATACATAATGCATAATGCGCAGGAATAGCTAGAGTGGCCCTCTGATTACAAAGAGAAGATCTTCCAATGGCATATCATCCTATTTACTCCTCGTAAATAGTAACACCACCAGTTCTTCATCTGGCATAGGTGTAACCTACTTGCTCATCAGTACGAAACCCAAGCTAAGGACCCAGGTTCCTCCCACTGTCTGGTCCCAGCTCCACCACAAGGACACCTGCTAGATATCCTCTTCCGACGTCTGTGCCATTTCTTGGGACACCAGAACCTGCCAACATGGTGCTTATTTCAGTTCAAGACTTTTGCTTCTTTCTTTTAAACTCTCATTATATCCTTCATGTATTGACACTTTCTGAACTCTGGAAAGGATGAAGTCCTCCAGCTTAGTCCTCTGATGCATTTAAACATGGTGTCTAATAAGTTTTATTCAAGACTCAAGCCCTATAACCCTGTGAAATGGTTGTTGCTCATTCCAGTTTCAGCCGAGGACATTATGACTCAGATGATTAGTTCAAGGTTACTGAGCTAAAAAATTATAAACTTGAGACTGAAATCTAGTATCTATGACTTCTTTCTTCCCTAGTCATTCTTTCTCTCTGCTAAACAGAACTCAGAATTTTGGGACAAGCATAGGAGAATTGATCAGTCTGGGTGATAGCAGAAAACAATTCCACTTGGTTCAAATGAAGGTCTGGAAAAGAGGAAAGGACCTGCAGAAGTTGTAGACAGGGTAAAGAAGATCCCAAAGTGAGGTTGAGACACCCAGGGAATCACAATCAAAGGAAGCTGTTATTGCCCCTATCCCTAAAGAGGAAAGGGGAAGAGATAACGTGTTGGAGCCAAGGAAGAACTGAAGCCAGGAAGAGGGTTTGGATCAGCCACCGCCAGCCAGCAGTCCTGAAGCATGGAAGGAATAGGGGAAAGACTGCTTTCTTTGTTGGTCTCTATTTCTCTATGATCCGAGGCATGGGTTATAATTTGTACTTTGCCATTTGTCAAATCCAAGTGAAACCAGCATGCAAGGAAGAAAAATATGCAGTTGGTGGAGTTAGCATTCCTTGGTATAGGATGGGAGAGAATGGTCCATCAGAGGTGGGACAGTGAAAAATAGTTAATATGGAAAGCCAGCACATGATTCTACATCATATGGCTATATGTGGAAGAGTCGCCAACATTCTCCCAGGCTCTATATACAGAGGTAGATTCACCATGAAGCTGGTTCAGGGTTAATTAATTTCACTCTGTCTTGCCGCACAATAGTCTGCCCCCAAACTTGGGGACTTAAAACAAGAATTATCTATCTATCTATTGATTGATTGATTGATTGATCGATTGATTATATTTCCATGGTATGACTGGGTGGTTGATTCCTCTGACCCTCATGGTATCGGCTGGAACCTCTCCTGGAACTGCATTAAGCTGGGAGCTCAGCTCAGTCTGAAACAGGCAAGATAGCTCTACTCACATGACTGGGGTCCTCAGTTCTACTGTGCAGAACACTGCTCTCTCCATAGGATCTGTCATCATGCAATAGTCTAGCCTGAACTTCCCTCATGACAACTGCGTTCTGGAAGGGAAGGGCAAAAGCACATGCCATAGGCCTCATAAGGCCAAGGTCAGGAACCCGCACTTACCTCTGCTTCATTCTATTGGTCAGGGAAAGGTACAGGTGACTCAGGTCTATCACCTGTCTTGTTGAAGAAGCACCATACACATGTTGGAGGAGCTCTTGGGGGCATCCTTTTGGCCAGTGATCCACAGTCTGCCTTCTTGATATAGTAAGTCACACTTTTGTAAATAAAGCATTCCCTTCTTCCCAAGATATCTAACATTTTCATTCCATGATGACTGCAGGCTAATGTCCAGTATCTCATGGTTTGTACTGGTCTGAGATGTGGATGTGACACATCTCAGAACAGTGAGCTGAAAGTACAAGTCACCTCTCTCCCCATTCAACTTGTAATTACGTTCTAATGCTGACATAGGAGCAGGATAATGGCAATAAGCACTCTCATTCAGAAAGGAGAAGGACAGAAGCACATCACACTTCCTGGTCCACAGCAATTCTAAAATCTAGCAAGGCATGTACTGCCCATTCAGCTTTCCTGGGAACAAAGAATTTCTTTTGATTAGTGTCAAGCTCTGCCTCTGTGAGGGGCTCCCAGTTCCATGGTTTTGTTTTTTGTTTTGTTTTGTTTGGCACTGGGGATTGAACCCAGGGGCATTCTACCTCCGAGCTACATCCCCAGCCCTGTTTTATTTCTTTATTTGGAAACAGGGTCTCACTAAGTTGCGGAGGGCCTCACTAAGTAGCTGAGGCTGGCCACAAACCCGGATCCTCCAGTCTTAGCCTCCCAAGTACTGGGATTACAAGCATGCGCCACCAAGCCCAGCGTCATGGTTATTTGGTTATTTATCTTAACCTTTTGGTTCCACCTTCTGTGCTTTTGGATTTCTGTCAAATTCATTCTTACTTTTTCATAAGAAATGGCTCAAGTTTGTGCCTAAATAATCTTCTCAGCCTGATTTCTTCCCATAGAAAGCTGGGCTCACATCCCTCTTTTCACTTTGAACTTCCTTGTTCCTTTTACCAACCTGTCAGTTCTCTGATCAGGACAATTCTCTGTAAATTACTGTGTGCTACCCATCAATCTTATTGGGGCTCACTCCATGCTCTGTGTCCCAGCATGTCTCTTTCTGCAAATGACCTCTCTCTACTTTGGGTGTATGAAGTTGCTACATGTCAGCACACTATGATTCCTATAGGTCCTTTAGTCTGGTTCGGAGGTCTAGGGAGCATTCCCTTAAATCTTCTAGACATTTTAACAAGAAGTGTCCTAGCCACAGCCTCCATCTGATCACTTCTCTAAGGCCTGTACTTTGATAATCTTTTGCCACCTGGAGAAACTGTCCTGGGGCCCCTATATGTTCTCTAAATTCTACTTGAAAACTGATCAATTCTTCTTTGGCTTCCTTCCCTTTTGCAATACCTTAACATACACTGGCAAAAGAAGCCACCTGGCATTTTCCCTGGCCTCATAAGTGCCTCTACTAACACTCTCCTCTTTGGCCTCCTGCCTGTCACATGACCCCATAGCCCATACCCATATCTAAGATTTTATTTATTTATTTTAAGGCAGCATGACATTCTAGGTGAAATTTAATTGCCTGTTGCTGTTTTTTATTATCTATCACTTGGTAGGAAATCTCCCCAAAACTTAGAGGTATAAAACAACCACCACCATTTCCTTGCTGATGATTTGGCCTTTTGCACAAGGCTCAGTAGAGGCAACCCATCTCTGTTCCACATGGTGATGAATGGGATCATCCCTATAGCTGCATTCAGCCGGGTGCTCCTCAGAGGTTAGAGTATCTAAGAAGGCTTCCATTCAATATGTTTTTGGGGATAGTCTATCATGTGGCAATAGAAAACAGAAATAGGGTCCCATGCTTGTACTGGCGGCTATACTATCCTGCCCTGGAAGATGCACCAAGAAATTGGTCACCTAGTCATATTTTCCAGGCTGCATTCTAGTAGTGTATTTTAATTGCAATTGATCAAGACTTCTTTTACTTTTCTTTCTTTCTTTTTAGTACACTTGTATTGGTGCATTGTAATCATACATCATAGTGAGGTTCAAAGTGATACAAACATACATGTGCACACAGCACTCAGTGTTTCCCTTCAGATCCTACCCCTGCCCCTCTCTGTACATGATAGTGAGATTAATAGTGATGTAGTCATATATGGACATAACATTATTTAAACTGTTTCCTTCATCCTTTTTCTCCTCCCTACCTCTGTCCCCCAATCCTCTTCAACTATTCCACTGGTCTCTCTCCTCATTTATCTGAAGTCCCCTTTGTTTCCTATTTTCTCTCTAGCTTCCACATATGAGAGAAAACATACGGCCCTTGACTTTCTGAGACTGACTGACCTCACTTAGCATAATATTCTCTAGTTCCATACATTTTCCTGCAAATGATACAATGTCCATCATACTCTAGGGGTATTTGAGTGGCTGGAGCATTTGGGGGATCCACTTAAGAGGAATTTGAATTAGGGATGCATAGAATCTGGGTTTGGTCAAAGGTACATTATGGACTTCACGTCACATCCATGCATATTAAATTCTTGCTAGCAGTTCTGATGTAGAGATGGCTTCCAGAAAGCTGCCTTCTTAATGTAGTGTAGATACAGTGGCCCCCAGAAGTCACCCTGCAATGCAAACATGTCCCCTGGGGCCCAGCATTTGGGCATATGTGAGGAGTGGAAGAAAAATAAGGTTTGAAATATAAGGAGCTGCACCCAGTCTGTGGAAAGTTCTTCCAAATATCATAGCACATAACTGAAAGGAACTCACTTGAAGTTTTTCCAGACCAAATCCTAGTAATTTCCATGACATTACCAATCCTGATTTGGGAAATTGAAATAAATAATCCTGACCTATCAATTAAAAAATCAATCAACAATGCTGGAGGATATACTGAATTATCTTCCTGTTCTTTCTATAGAAAATGTTAATACAAGTGTTGGCATACGAAGAAATGATAAAAATGTAGCTAAGAATGTAGGAAAATATTACAGAAATGCATTGGGGAGTCATTCAATAATAATATTGTTATTTTGCTGGAGTTTTGATAGTTGTAGATATTTTTCGGCTTTTAAAAATATATAACTTGTGATTTTTCACTTTAAATAAATATTCACATCCATACTTACGCTTACATTTGTAATTTGATATGTTTAATGCGGTGTGTGTGTGTGTGTATGTGTGTGTGTGTGTGTGTGTGTGTTTTCTTTCTTTCTTTTTCCTAAAGAGCACGTGGAAATTTCCTAAGACTCAGGCTCCAGTGTATCTGGGCCATGTCAGTACCTACACCAGATATTTCACTCTTAAAAGCAATGTGAAGATTTTAACTAATACAATCCTGGAGTTGGTGCCCTCTCCCAGCATGAAGGCATCATGCTTGGTGTAAAATGACTTATCTGGGTTGTATTTCTGGGGAAGATAAAGAATCAGAGGATACTGGAGTAAGATAAAACAAAATGAAGGATGAGAAAAGTAAGGAAGAAAGTCAGCTTATCTAGTGCTGCAAAGGCAGAGATGGGGACATTAGGTTACAAGACATTCAGATCTGGTCAGGATCTGTGGGCACAGGGAGAGTTATTAATACTGCTTATTATAAGGCCAATAATAGTAACCTAACTCACTTATTTAATTATTATACCAGGCACTATTTAAACATTATATATATGAATATATATTAATTCATTTGATCTGCCCAAGAACCCTGCAGGATATTTCTATGGCTATCTCCATTTAATTAACAGGGAAAGCAGCACTGAGAGATGCAGGAACTTGCCCTAGGTCATTCTGCCTGTACCTGGAGGGGCTGGGGTTGCAAAAGTCCATCTGCTCCCGAGGCTGCTTACTTAAGGCACTGCACCTTTGTGTTCATACATTGCTATTATGCAGTTTATCAACCAAATTTTACATAGATTATCTCACCGATGATTCCTATAGCCTGGAGAAGTTGGCAGGACAGTAGCTGTTGCTCTCATTTTATGGGTGATTCATTGAAATCTAAAATTGCAAAGTGACTTATTCATGATCACCCAGCTAGTAAGTGGTACTATTAGAATCAAAAGCCAACTGTTGTGTGTTTTTCATTATATCACCCTGTGCATTAACAAATTTCAACTTCTTCCGTTTCTAAAATGTCTTTATGCATACTACTGTTAACCCAGTACTTTTTATGTCTTTACACAAAGGTATTATTATTATTATCCCAGTATTACCAAAGAGAACTTGTGGTTGGTTCAGAGAGACGATATGCAGATTGCATTTCAGCCCCTGGATTTTGACTCCAGATTCTTAAGCAGCACTCACTCTTGCAGGAGCAGCCATGTTCCCAGTCTACTTGTCAAATCCTAAACACAACTTGGCCCTTGAGATACTGGGGGACAGAAGATGGAGCCAGTGTGCCAGGACTTGGAAGTCCATGATGGGCTCAGGGAAAATTAAGTAGATGGATGTGGCTGGAGCATAGAGTGGATGAATATCATGTTAAAAAAAATAAAACTGGGGCCAGCAGGGCATGACAGCACACAGCTCACACCTGTGATCCCAGTACTTTGGAGACTAAGACAGGAAGATCACAGGTTCGAGGATAGCCTCAGCAAAATAGTGAGACTCTCAGCAACTTAGTGAGACCCTGTCTCAAAAAAATAAAAATTAAAAGGGGCAGGGATGTAGCTCAGAGGTAGAATGCCCTGAGTTCAATCCCAGCACCAAAGAGGGGGGGGGGCTGGAATCTGATGGTTGTGGTTTTGAGTGCCACAATGTGAACATTACTTTTCAAGGAGTGAGCGCCAGTATACACAGACCTGTACTAGATACTGAAAGAACAAACTGAAGACATAAATGCATAGTCCTTAACCACAAACTGTTTGGCATCTAGTCTGGGAATAACAAATGTATATAAGGGAAGCAGGACAATATTTAAAAAGCAATAATTTAGCCAGGCATGGTGGCGCATGCTTGTAATCCCAGTACGTGGGAGGCTGAGACCAGAGGATCTGGGTTGGTGGCCAGCCTCAGCTACTTAGTGAGGGTCTCTGCAACTTAGTGTGACCCTGTTTCAAAATAAAGAATAAAAAATAGGGCTGGGGGTGTAGCTCGGAGGTAGAACACCTCTGGGTTCAATCCCTAGTACCGCAAATAAATAAATAAAAAGCAATAATTTAGAAGTATTTATGAAAGAATAGGTAAATGACCTAAAATAAAATTATTATAGAGTCCACTGTGTTTTAATACCATGGGTCCATAAACAAAAGGATATTATAATAATCATAATACTTAAAATGGCCTAGGAGTCTATGAGAAAAGGAGCCCTGCTTTCTAGATGACTTCTGTTTAAAGGTGACCTAGAAGATGACCAGGTTATAGCTTCTTTGGTGGCCATACTTAATTTGGAGAATTTCCTTTCCTCCTGCAGTTTATTAGATTAATTTTCCTTAAGCTCCTCAATGGAGCCAGTCTGTGAGGTTGGGAGGGGAGGGAGGGATGTGGGAATGAAGAAGTAGTAATTCACAAGGCAGTATGGTGGGAATAACTAAGCGTGCTGTGGAGTATGGACTCCACTTTGACATTATCATAGAAAGTTTCCTAGAGGAGGTACGAGCTGTAGTCTAATGGACATGCAGAAGTTATCCACACAAACGCAACTGCCATGCGACAGTGACCAATAGTCCCCATTTACTGGGACTGGGGGATTTTGTGGAACATGGGACTTTCAGTGCTAAAACCGGGACACGCCCAAGAAAACCAGGATGGTCTGTCAGTCCACTGCCTGCACAGAGACTGGAGGTAACACAGTCTGGAAAATATTTTTAAATGAGTGAATGAATAAATAATGCATTTAACATGAGCAGAATAATCCCCTACCATATGAACTCCTTCCAAGTATCTGCAAACCAAACTTGCCCTGAGACTATGCAGCGGCACTGTGCAGGGCTCTGTCCACTGTGCATTGTTCCTCTTGGGGTTTGTGTCCGCGGCAGGATTTTAACAATGAAGAAGATGAAACTGTCAGCAGAAAGAGGATCAAGACAGCTCTGGAAATAGCTTTCTCGCTCCCTCTCTCCCTCCCAAGCCTGTGTGCTCATTAAAATATGTATGACAACATTCCTCCTCATATTATTGTATTACACCGTCCTTAATTGCATAATTCAACATTTTCAAGGGTATCTGGAGGAAATTTGGACGGTTCATTGACTAGTATTTGAAGGAAGCTGAGAATTAAATTAAAAAACATGAGGGAAAATTAGTATTAAAAGAGACTGATTGAAGGGCTGACACGGGCTGACACAGGCCTTCTCTGCGTTCCTGGGCCCCGCCCCTCAACCCGCACTGCCTTCCAGGGGTTCTTGGGTCTTTGGCAGAAGTAGCCCCTGTCCTCAGCCTGCTCGCAGGGGCAGTCAGGAAAGCCCGCTGTCGGATTATTTCACTTCCCCACATTGCCCTCCCTCGCTGTTTTTGTTGTCGTCTTTGTGATTTTTGACATGCATTTTGCAGATTGCATATTTTCGCCTGCTCTGTTGAATGCACCAGGTTCCGGAGCTGATTGCAATCACTGATTGGGAGGCGCGGCCCGGGCAGCTCCACACTGCCTGGGCTTGGTCGGGGCTCTCTCCTGGTTCTCTGCTCCGCAAACTTTCCTCTCCCAAGACGTTTCCTTGAACTTCCTCCCACCCGCCCACGCGGGGCCGGAGTGGTAGATACATGGGAATAGATTCTCCTCCTTCTCTTGGCTCAGGCGCTGAGATCATGCGCTGCAGCCTGGGAGCGCAGCCAGAAAAAGCTGGCGTGAAAGGCGTCTAGGCAAGGTTGGGGTGCTCTGGGACCGGCCCCCCAAGGTCCCAGGGCACACATTCAAGCCCCAAATTGCTGTTCCAGCCGCGTTGGGAGCGGGCCATCCTCCAGGTTCTGCAAAGGCCGCAGGTTAGAGTCAGCTTCACACTCTTCTCCCAGCCCGCCCTGCAGTGCTTCAGCAGCAAATGGGCACGGTGATGTTTTTTTTTTTTACTTTCCTCCTGAGATGGTTTTGCTAGCAAAAATGAATGCTGGAGGGCGAGAGAGGTGTCAATTTATCAAAACGGATGCTAAGAATTTGAAAAGTGATTGCAGAAAATCTGAACTGTCTCCCAGTTCTTGTGAGAGGTAAACATGAGATGTTTGGCTGAATTCAAAACTGAACTGGTTAGAATAGAAGGGAAGTTGGCTTTTGTGGAAGTGTGCGAATGAACGACCTTTGAAGGAAAGCTCAGAATGAACAGCTTCTTCCCTTTTTACTTCTCTTCCCCTGCCACCTGTGATTGGGTGAAGTCCCAAGGTGAGACTAGAGAAGAAGAGGCTTGTTGGGATCTTTCCTGTTCTGGGATTTAAGGTTCATACCTGAGTTTAAGCTAGGCACTGGCTTTTAAGCTCCCCCCACCCCCTCACCCCAAAGCTTCAGCTTTCAGTGCCCTGTTCAGAGCAAGCTGGGTTCAGCCTGGTGTCTGCGAAAGAGGGGGCCTTTGGTGTCTGCAGCCATAACCCCATCCTCTCTGGGGGGCAGTTTTATTCAGCTGGAAAAGGGGCTACCCCAAGAGAGTACTCAGAGTCCTGATTAGAGAAAAGAGTAGAGCAAATTTCTAAGCTGGGCTCCAGAGCCAAAGCCAAGACTAAAGGGCCCCCCACACACCCTGTCTCCTGCTGCCCCCCCCCCCCGGGGCCACAGGATGCTCCTGGGAGTTGCATGCTGAGTGAAGAGAACAAAGCCTTCTTCATTGGGGGGTCATTTTGACCCAGCATCTTCCTCGACTTATTGGGGAGTATTTAGCTTGATCCAGTTCAATAATGCATTCGATAAAACTGTTTGTGCCTCACATGAATCCCAAATCGGTGTGTGGCTGCAGGGCAGGCATGCTAGTTGCCCTGCCTAAGGGGAGAGGGCCTCTACTACCCATCCCTGCAAGGGAGAGCCAGGTGATGTTGACATCCTTAGCACAGATAATGGAACAATGCCAGCAACTTGGGGACAAGCACAGGAGGGTCTCTGTGAGGCCTCACCCAACAGACAGGGCAGGCCTCTCCCTCCTGGCTCCCAGTGGAAGCTGGATGGGATTTGCTGGAACTACATGCTCTCCAGCAGGTAATCTACAGCTCCCAGATCAGAGACTGGGCTTAGCCTTAGGGTGACTCTGTTCAGATTTGCAGAGAGAAGCTCTACCTCATGTGCTGCTCCACTCAGGGAGGAGATGTCTGCAAAATGGAGGCTCCATCTCCCATCCACTTACCTGCTTGTATCAAAGATTTGTACTCCCATGAGGCCATTCCTGAGCATCTACATGGTGCCCACATGGATTGTGCACACGTTAACGAGTGCCTGTAGAGGCCAGGCATGGTGGCACATGCCTGTAATCCCAGTACTTGGGAGGCTGAGACCGGAGGATTGCAGGTTCAAGGATAGCCTCAGCCACATAGCAAGACTCTAAGCAACCTAGCAAACCCCTGTTTCAAAACAAAAAATCAGAAGGGCTGGGGCCGCAGTTTGGAGGTAGAATGGCCCTGGTTTCAATCTCTAATACCACACACACACACATAAGCCTGTGCACAGAGACAAATTTGGCCAGAGGTTGGGAGCGTGGACTGTGCAATCTAGAGAGACCCATGTTCAGACTCTGGCCCCACCACACACTGCTGATGTGACTGAAAGGCTTGTGGGAGGAAGGAGACAGGAGACACCTTGGCTCAACAGCTGGCTTTATCGGAATAAAACCTGTGGAGGGGGACTCCAGGAAAGGTTGGAGCCCATGTCCGCATACAGACTAGAAGTTTATACAGGTTGTTTAAGGGGAGTCTACAGGGAGGGGGAATGGCAGCTAGCTATTACCAAGGGCGGTTGTTAAAGGGAGATTCTACGGGGTGGTGGGAGTGATAGTTAAGTACTGACAAGGAGGGTTGTTACATCATGGTTAAGAGGGATAATAGGACTTTCCTGTAAGCAGAGGGATCTGATAAGCAAGGGACTTGTTAGGCAAGTGTTAGGCAAGACAAGGGGACATTTTTGGGGAAGCAGGGGAAGGGTGCACCAAGCAAGACTTGGGAATTTCTGGTCAAGATGGAGTCACTTTTGTTTGAGACTCTAACAGTAACTTCAGACAGAACTGAGCTCCAGTTTCCTCCCCTCTTCCAGAATGGTGGGGAAATTGATATACATCTTGCTTGCTATGGAGCTAACATTCATTGAATGCTTACTAAGGTTACTGGCATAATATTAAATATTTTGTATCATTGTTTTATTCTGTTGTTGTTTCTATTACATTGATTATAGGTTTCTTCTGAGTCCTGCAGAAGACTGACCTCTATCCTGGTCCACGACCTTTCCTCCTTTTCTCCAAAAAAACCCCACAGCAAATGATTACCCATTACATCTGCTCTTTCCCTGTGGTCTTGTTTCATTAAAAATGCTAATTCCCCCAGCCTGCCTTCCCATCTTGGCATTTGCATATACATGAGCACTCATTTCTATTCCAGAGTGGTGGCCTCTGGGCTGAGCTGGGCCTGAAAGGGAGCTCTGTTGGGAAGGACTGGGGGGAAGCCAGGCCCTGAGCTGCCAGGGGGGGTGACCGCTTGCTGGACTCTTCATTTGATCTCTTTTTGCTTACTTGGCCTCCTCTGGGGGCACCTGCTGGTAAGCAGGAGGATACAGGCTCACGCCACAGAGACTTCTGCTTGGCATTGTCTTACCAATAGTGGCTCCAGGCAGGAGAGGTGACCTGTTCATTCTTCAGTGGCAGGAGGCTGGTGCCGGTGCTGCCATCTGCAAGGCCAGCATCACTCACGCAAGCCGCCCTAGCATATTCCATTCCAGCACTTGGAGGCACACTCTGGAGTCCAGTTGAGCTGCACAATGAAGCACAATGATTATTACAGCTCACGGAGCACTGGACGGCATCGTGACCACAGGCAGGTGTCCACGATTCAATAGGAAAATATCAGTGAACATGGATTCAGTGGTACTACACATTCTTTTTGTAGTGAGTGATGTGGTAGATGAAGAAGACATTCTTGAGGTCCATAGACGTGGTTTTAAATACTATTTATCATTTAACAGTAAAGTAGCCTATGCACTCACCTACTCAGAGTCTCAGTTTCCTCATCCTGTTAGTCAGCTTTCCATTGCTATGACAAAATGCCTGAGAAAATCAGCTTAGAGGAAGGGAAGGCTTATTTGGGTTCGCAGTTTCAGAGGTTTCAGTGCATGGTCGTCGGCTGGCTCCATTGCGGTGAGCCTGTGATGAGACAGAACATCATGGCACAGAGGGCATAATGGAGAAGAGCTGCTCACGTCATGGCAGCTGAAAAGCAGAGAGGGAAAGAAAGGGCAGGGGACAAGATACAGTCCCCAAGGGCACACCCCCAATTACCAACTTCCTTCAACTGGGTCCTGCTTGTCACGATTCCCACACCTCCCAGAGGTGCCATCAACAATGAACCTAATATGGCCCCATGTGGTCAGAGCCCTCAAGATCCAATCACTTCCAGAGAGCCTACCTTTGAGGAAGAATGTTCCAGGCAGAGGAAGGGACAGAGTATGTTTGAGGATCGATCTTGTGTTGGGACAGGGAAGAGAGGAGGGGTACGCAGGACATGGTGTTTGGAGAGCTTGGATCCTATTCCAAGTATACTGGGAGGCCACTGTAAGGTTTTCCAGAGGAGGATGCTATGATCTGACATATATGTTCAAGGGGTCATGTTAGCTACCACTGGGGGCATACAACCTAGTGATATGGGCTTGAAAGTATCGCGTTTTGTCAGTCGAGGTGAGAGAATGGCAGTGAGTCCCCTTGCAGCAGAAGTGATGCTGAGGGGGTAGATTCTGACTGTCTCAGAGGTCCAGTTACTCTGGTCTTTGCTGTGGAGTTGGATGTAGAGCAGGAGGTCAGAGGAAGCAGAACCAACTTGATTACTAGGATTTTGCCCTGAGAAACTGGTTGGATGGCGATGTCATTTATTAAAATGATAAAGGTCAGAAGAACAGACGTGTGTGTGTGAGTGTGTGTGTGTGTGTCTGTCTGTCTGTCTGTCTGTGTGTGTGTGTACTCACCCACATGTGTGTGTGGTGTATGTAATGCATGAGCCTGAAATCAAGAGTTCTGGTGTGAGCATATTAACCCTGGGACACCATTAGGCTTCAAATGGGGTTGTTATGGGGGTGATGGGATCTGTAAGTTTGGAGTTCCAGGGAACAGTGGAGGCTGAAGACACCTGGCCTAGATAAGAGCACACTGAAAGAGTGTGTACCTCTGGGCATCATGGCACACACCTGTAATCCCAATACTTGGGAGGCTGAGACAGGGGGATCGCAGGTTCCAGGCCAGTGTGCAATAATTCAGTGAAACTCTATTTCAGAATTTAAAAATTGCCGGGGATGGTGGCGCACGCTTGTAATCCCAGTACTTTGGGAGGCAGAGACCAGAGGATCCGGGTTCACAGCCAGCCTCAGCTCTCTCTGTCTCTCTCTCTCTCTCTCTCTCTCTCTCTCTTTCTCTACTTAGTGAGGCCCTCCGCAACTTCGTGAGACCCGGTTTCAAAATAAAGTATAAAAAAATAGCGTGGAGGTAGAATGCCCCTGGGTTCAATCCCCGGTACTGCAAAAAAAAAAAAATTTTAATTTTTGAAAAAAAAAATAAAAAGGACTGTGGGGTATAGCTCCATGATAGAATGCCCCTGGATTCTATCCCCAGTACTCCCTTCCCTCCCAAAAAGAGTATATAGACAGAGAAAGGGGTGCTATGGTTTGAATGTCTCTGTTCCCTTCAAATTTACATGTTGGAATCTTACCTTCAAAAGTGATGGTATTAGGAGAGGGAGACTTTGAGAGATTCTTTTTTTTTCTGAGCTATACTCCAGCCCTATTTTTATTTTTATTTTTATTTTTATTTTGAAACAGTGTCTCTCTAGGTTGATGAGAGTCTACTACTTGCTGAGGCTGTCCTTGAACCTGCGATTTTCCTGTCTCAGCCTCCCAAGTACTGGGATTACAGGCGTGTGCCACTGCGCCCAGCTTGGCATAATATTTCAAGAGCAAATACTGCCTGTACATAGTAAACATTCAATGTCTCTATTAGTCAAGATATGCAAAATGGTGTAATCTTATGAAATTGTTATGAATATACTGAAATTATGAAATTTCAGTAGTTATCATAACAAGGTTTATTTCCTCTGGGAGTCACAGTTAAATGCAGATTGGCATGGGAGTTTGGCTCCATGCAATCCTTCAAGGTACCAAGCTCCTTATAGCTAATGTTCTGACATCCTCCAAGGTCTCTGAACAGACTAGCAGATACTCTATTACCAGCCATCAGAGAAGGAAAGAAGGACAATGTGAAGGAATATGAAAGAGGGTTATCCTAAGACTTGGAAATGATATATGCATTTTTGGCAGTATCTCATTCATCAAAAGAGAGATGCATAATTGTTCCTAACAGGAAGGGAGGCTGGGAAATGCAGTGTAACTGTGAGCCCTGGAGGAAAAGAAAGTTTCTAAAACTTTAATTTCTAAAACTGAGAGGTTCTTAGATCACGCAGGTGGAACCCTCATGAATGAGATTAATGCCCTTTAAAAAGAGACCTCAGAAAGACCCTTAGCCCCTTCGCCATATGAGGACACAGCAAGAAGGGCTCTTCTATGAAGCAGGAAGAGGGACCTTACCACACTTTGATCTGCTAGTGACTTGATCTTGGACTTTCCAGCCTCCAGAACTGTGAGAAGCAAAGGTCTGTTGCTTAAGCCACCCAGGCTACAGTATGCAATTCATAGCAGCTCAAAAGGACTTCTGCAGGACAGGGGAGACAAGGAGGCCCTGCACTGCTAGGAGGAAAGGAGGAAGAAACAGAGGCCAGCAAATAAGGCTGAGGGGAGGAAGGAGGTGCAGGAGAATGTGCTGCCACAGATGCAAGGGAGGGAGTGAGCAGTCAGATGAACCAAACCCTGCTGCAAGTCTCTGGCTCCAAGATCTGACTGTCCTTCACCCCACTTCCTTGTTGTGTTTTATTTCTCATCACTCATCACCTTCCTTCACAACTTCAGGCATTTGCTAAGGTTATGTCTATCTTCCCTCTAGAATGTAGCTTCATAGGGCAGGGACTTTTGCCTTTCTTGTTTACTTAGAAATGTGTCCCTGGCATCTGGAACAGGTCCCAGCACATCAGAAGTATTTAACAAAGTACTTGCTGAATGCAGAAATCCACGTGGACAGGGACTTGACCACTGGCATTGGCAGGGTTAAAGACATCATATTCCTGCTGAGAGAAAGAGACTTCTCCCAAGGGGCTGATGGAAAGGTAAAAATTACTGCATTCTGTTCAAGAGAAAATGGGAGATGAGGAAGTGCAGACAGAGGAAATAGATATCTTCCTCAGTGGGCCCGAGAGAAGAGAAGGAGGAGGGGTCAGGAGAGATCTTTGTCTGGTTGATGATGACTGTCCCTTTGTGTCCAGAGGGGAGACAATAAAGATGTTTACAGGCTGAGCTTGCATGCGGACAGGAATTATCATCCACTTGTGATAAAGAAACAAGGGGGTGGGCAGCAATGCCCTGAGTAGAATACATTGGGGAACGTCTATGGAATTCTGAGCACAATATGGGTTTGCCACCATTTGGAACAGGTGCAGTTCACTCAGCAGAAATAGGAGGAAAGATTGGGAGAAAAGCATGTAGGATAGATGTGCAGAGGAAAGATTCATGTTGCAGTTTCCTTCTGGTTGTTTCTAGCTCTTCAGTGAGGCAAGAAGCAAGGGAGAAGATAAAAAGGAGAAAGCAGAAGGCTTAAGATGTCACCTCTGGAGAAGAGAGGAACAAAGTTACTAGGAGCATGGACTAGGATCATTGGGCCCATAGGTCCACTTGATATTTGAGGATGTGCATTTAAACATGGGCTAAGTGGTGGCTTGACTGTGCATTTTTCTCTAGTCCACTTAGCTTTCTGTTAGAGGTGAAGTTAACTGCGGTAGAGATGGGCTCAGATGCCATCAGTAACCCCACACCAACCACAAAAGGCTGTTGGTGCTACCAGGGCCAGCAGGTCTGAGCAGAAAGGGCAGAGTCATTGCCTTCAAAAGAAAATGGATTTCAGCAAAGGGGCCAGCCTAGTGCACTTTGACCCACACGCCTTCAAACTGCTCAAAGCAAGACCATGTGATCCCACTAGCTCCCGATTCCCTGCCCTCAGCACTGTCACTTGTCCCTCCACATCTCTGCCTGCTTCACCCAGGCCCCCAGAGCAGTCTTTGCCCTACAGAGCCATACACCTGTCTTTGGCCCGTTTTGGCTGCTGGGCCCACTGTGACTTCACAATGCGGATTCCCTGCACTCAGGTTCCCAGAGGCCAGCACCAGGCCTTTCTGCTCCTGATAAGAGGATGCCCTCCAGTTTGGCTGCTATAAGCTACCCCCGCCTGCCATATAAACCAGAGGGACTTATAGCACCCCAGCTCAGCCTGGTAAACCCCTTGGGGCTTGGCAGAAGTGGCTTTCCCAGATGAGTTTCTTGGCAGAGAACTGTAAGGGATTTAAAACAACTGAGCACCACCGTACCACTGGTTTCCAGCTCCAAATGGAATTTGGAATCCATTTCACATGGCACTGAGGTTCCTTTCACTCCCAGATGGTGTTGCCAAATCATGTGTGCTGTTCTCTGTCTCTGGGCCCCTCTGCCTCAACCCAGACTGATCGCTTCTCCCCGCTCTTCCCTGGTCTGCAGGCTCCGTGGCCATCTGGGTGTCGGTGCACCCCCACACGTCTGTCAGCTGTCACACTCCCTGGATCGCTGTCTATTTATTGATCTGTAAATTTCCTGCCATTGTGCATCCATCAGCCATCCACCCCCTTCCACTCCTCCTGCCGAGCATATGCCCGCCGGCGTCCCCTCTCCTGCCTGACAGCGACCTTCTCTCTTCTTTTGGCTATTGGCAATCTGTGTCAGGATCCACATACACTTGTTGGAATCCACTCACCCTCTCCTGACAGCATCATCTCTGTCTGGACATCAGCAGAGGATGCTGGCGTGAATGCGGGATGAGGCTCTATATCACAGCAGGTGGAAAGGGGTGTGGTCTTAGTATCATTAAACCTGAGAACTCACTGATTTCAATGAGTTTCATTCTCCATACCTAAGAGACAGGGGTAACATTATTTATCCCACAAGTGGTCTGAGGTTTAATTAAGGAGATGTTCTCTATGCCTAGCTCAATTCACAGCTCAGAGCAGGTCATCAAAATGTGCTGGAGCCCTGTGTACACGCCTATAATCCCAGTATTTGGGAGGTGGAGACAGGAGGATTGCAGGTTCAAGGCCAGCCTCAGCAACTTAGTGAGGCCCTCTGCAACTTAGTGAGACCCTATTTCAAAAATAAATTAAAAAATGGGGCTGAAAGTGTAACTCAGAGGTAGAACACCCCCCCACACACAAATGGCCTTGAATCTGTGAGATATAGTCCAAACCTCAAACATGCAATCTTAACAACTATTATTTATTGAATAATTACTTCCCCAATGTTAAGAACTTTACATGTTTCCTTATATTTGATTTCACAAGGCTTAATGGCCTTGATCAGCAAAGTGTGGTCCCCAAACAGCAGCATCCATGTCACCTGGGGATTGTTAAAATGACCAAATTTGATCTCCATCCCCATTCCTTTTGAATTAAAACTAGCATTTTAACAAGATGACCAAGACATTGCAAGTGGAATGGTGCCATTATTTACCCCCATTTACAGATGAAGAAAGTGAGATTTAAACTGGATAAAATAATATGGCTTAGCTCACACAACTAACACATGGCCGACCTTGGACTCTAAGGTTGGCATCTTGACTTGGATACCTCAGCATCACGGCCTAGTGAACTGTGAGGATGTTCACACACACATGCACACACACTCAGGACAAGAGATGGATGGCTACTCAGTGGATTCAGAGCCCAGGGGCTGGGAAATGATCAGATCTAGAAGGTCAAACCCAGCTGAGAGTTATCGTTTCCTTTGTAGGAAGGAAGGGCAGTCGCAGGAACAAGGAGACTTCGGTTTAACTGGCTGTGTGATCGTTGCAACTCACTTCACTTTTCTGAGCCTCTGTTTCTTCATTTACAAAGTGAGATGATTTCGCTGGATGCTGCACCAATGTGCCTCTGTTATGGTGTTTGTTTTGCAGGCGATTCTGTTGTGACAATCATATGTATGAGACGTTAGTCAGTCTTTCAGTTTGATGTCAATTATCACTTGGGCAATGTGGTTAGGATTGGGGCCTAGAGGACAGGATGCTAAGAGGTTGTAAGAAAATGGTTGAGTTAAACCTCACTTTCCTAAAATTATTCATTTCCCAGAACAAACGAATCAGGGAGTCCTGTATCAGTTATTCTTGGTGATTATTCCAGAGCCTGTTTGTGGACCTAGAGGCTCTCTCATACATCATTCCTAGGACTTCTCTCGAGGGGTTTATGGACCAAGGACATCTGGTGCCTGAAGCTTTATGTCTGTTGGTGTGATCATCCAAACTGGGGAAGGGCCTGTAACACTCCAAATGCTGGTGCCCGCATATCTTTAATTCCTTCTGAAGGGTCGGGGTTATTTCTCCATCGGGAGTGCTAATGGGATTCTAATACCCTGGCAAATGGGATTTTTTACAACTGCCATTCTGCAGTTACTGAGACGGCGTGTCGCTGGGACAGCCCTATAAATCCTGCCAACTCGCTCTGAGGAGGAGGAGACCACAGGGAGAGGCACTCGCTCCAGTGCTGGCTGCATGGTGGACTCTCCGAGTGGAGGCTCCAGGTCTCCTTCTCAGGATGAGTTATAGCTGGAGAGCCAGGCTAGAGCTCAGAAATCCAGCAGGGTCCACAGCCCCAGGGCCTGAAAGAAACCAGCTGGAATTCTATGGAAAGGAGGCAAAAGACCTGTAGGAAATATGCTTTGCTCTTTGCCATTGTAGCTGGGTTTTCTAAGGCCTGTTTCTTAAGACTTGTGGGATATTGAAGACCTAAGGATATTTGCCAAAAGCGAGAACTTCTGTTCCTTTAAACCCAATGGAACAGGACCCAGACAGCGTCTCATGGTGGTTATTCATGAGAAAGTAAATAGAACAGAGCCCACTTGATATTGAGGTTGAAATAGACACCCCAGAGTAAAATAATTGTCTAAAAAGATATTTAGGGTTTTTTTTAGGAGATATTTAATGTTCTTAGAGGGATTATTACCCTCTAAGACTGAGCTCCTTGTGAAGCTTGGTCTCTTATATTAGTATACTGTTTACAGACAACTTTCATTTGATCACCAGGATCAGTCAGAAAGATCAACAGAGCAGATTACATACATCCTTTCCATTTTAGAGATGAAAAATAACACTGGAATCCAAAGAACTTTATTCAGGACACATCGTTTTAAGTTGAGGAGTTGAGACTCAAACATGGATTTTGTGGTTTTGAACCCAGTCTGTCCCTCCCCCACTGCACATGCTGAATCTTCTAGAAGGCCACCAGGCTGCCCCCTTCCCTCTTCGAGGTCAAGATGTTTCAGAAGGAAAGCTTCACTTGAGAGTGACCTAATTTAAGACTTTGGTTTGCTTATGAATTGGTCATCTAGTTTTTGGACCACTGCCCCTGGGCACACCCCAAGTACTCCATTTAGGCCTATTCTACCTTTGTCCTTGTATGTCTATAGATTCTCTCTGGGTTTGTGTTTCTTTTCTCAACTTTGATTGCCTGTCGCCTCCTCTCACAGAAACAGAGATTGAATGAAAGATCATTCAGTGGTCTTATATTTTATAGTAAGCATGCATTCTCCTTACTGAGATATAAGCTTCTCTAGGGCCAGGCTTCTACAAGCACTTGCTGGGTAAATAATATTGTATAACTAGACCCTATGGACAATAGGAAGAAATGGAAGACTTGGCTCTAGTTTACAAGGATTTACAAATTTTCCAGGGAGATAGGATATAGCCATAATTTAAAATCTAAGTAATGTGTTACAATTTTATAGTTCTTTATGGTAGGCAGCAGTTCCATGGCAAGTTATCATCCCATCCTCCCATTCATCATCAGGGGAAGGAGGAGGTTGGGAATATATATATATTTTTTATTCTTTTTTTTTTGCTGGTACTGGGGATCACATGTGCTACGCAAGCACTCTACCACTGAGCCACACCCCAGCTCTGAGTTAGGAATTCTAATTCCTTCTTTAGAGATAGAGAAATGGAGGTTCAAGAGGGTAAATAGGGACTTTTCCAAATTTATGATATTGTGAGGGTGTTTAAACTCCATCTTCTTCAGCCTTTTGCTGCAAGTGTCTTGTGGCTGGTAGAATAAGATGATGCCAATTTGCAGAATATAAATACAAATGCAACAGGCATCAGAGCAGAAAGGCAATCATTGAACTGGCAAGATTGGAAAAGCTTCCCAGAGGAGGCCACCTGTGGAGGGAGGTCATGTCATCGTGTGTCCAGATTCACAAGTTGTAAGAAGCAACCCTGATTTTTCCATTTAGGGAAAACTCTGTGCTATTTCAGTTTGGGAAATGGGCCCTGTTCTCTATAGCTCTCCCCCAATGCCACGATCCATGCTCCCTCCTGTGTCTGTTGTGGGCCAGCTCCAGCAGGCTCTCTTCCCCACCCACCCTGCACTGACTCAGTGGTCCTGTACTTCCCACAGCTCCAACACAGAGCAATGGGGCCAAAGTGGCATTTTCCAGGTCGAGGCAAAACCTGCCCTCGGCCCAGCAAGGTGCCTCTGTTGTTCTCTGGGTGTTGATGAGGAAATGGATGAGTCTGTTATCAAGTCTTTCCTATTTCCAAGTCATCCAAAGAATGGGCTTTGGAACCAGATAGACCTTGGTTCAAATCCAGCTCCAACTCTTACCAGTTATAAGATTGTGGTCAAATTACTAATTTCCAAGTATTTAAAAACTTCAGCCTTATTTTTTCAATCTAAGTAATAAATCCTATCTTCCATGTCACTGTAATGATTATTGGATTATTATTGATTTTATTTTATTATCACTAGGCCTCAGTGAACATCCCAGGGGCCTTTGTAACTTCAAGGACTAACGTTCAGCTTGCTCCGGGCCCGTTTCTTACTGTTTCCTCCTGTGCTGGGTCCTGCAGTAGAGTTTGTGCCACAGTTGGGGTTCACTGAGACCTATGTATGGGTGGCTGGTGCAGAGCTTTGCCTTCTGCTCAGTCTGTGCTGGGGAGGGTCTGCACGGACCACTCACCATGAGAAGAGCTCTCTCTAGCACCCTGTGCCTCCTGCTTCTCTTGAAGGAGCCAGGAGCCATCTGTGTTGAAGGAAGCTGGCATGCTGCACCCTAGCCTAGTTCTGCCCCCAAATAACTGTAGCATGGGCAAATCATGTGACCTCCCCAGAACTCCAGTTCTTCCAGTTGAAAAAAGGATTTTGAGGATACTATGACCTCTCCAGAGATATTGGTCGGCTCAAGGATGAAGATACCCATGGAAATAATTTACTCAATGTACCACCCTGAGCTTCAGGCTACCAGGCCTTTGAGTGATGCTTTCAGGAACTCATGTTGATGCACCTGGGTAGCAAAGCAGGAGATTGATGGACCCACATTTCTAGGACCAGAAGTTCAGGAAGAGCTGAGCCATCTCCTGAGGACCTGAGCCATGCCCTGAGCCCAGCAGGTAGGGCTGGGACAAAAGCCTGGGGGACTGCATACCAGTGCCATGCCCCTCTTGAATCAAAGTGAGATGGAAAAAGTCTGGCTGATCAGTCCCAGCCTGTCACTGCCTGGGACTCCCATGATTTTCTTCCATTACTGTGACCTCCAGCACACTCCTTCTCTTTCCTTCTTGCTTCAAGATGATTTAAATATAGCAATGCCCATGCCCCCCAGATTTCAATCTGAAGCCCAAGGCCTCATGTAAGCTTTTAACAGAAAAGAAAAGAAATCCTGAGGTTATACATATTGCATGACTGGGTCCAATCTATGTTTAGGATTGATTTTTCTCCATTCCCAATTGCAGGAAGCCAGAGAGATGGGATTATTGTCTTGGGCAATCACACTGTGGCACCTGGCAGCTGTGTCCTCCACCTCCTCCCTCTGCATCCTACTAAATCCGCAACGTCTAGTTCATCCAGTCCCCAGAATCCTCAGCTCTTACAGCACAAGTAGAGGCATGTGCTGGAGCCCATTATAACTAGAAACACTTTGCAAAGCCAGTCTATAGGTCGGAGGTGACCTTTTTCGAAGTGTGAGTCAAAAGAGCCTGACCCTCACGTGGGGTGGCAGGAACGGGGCCTAGCACCTTCCTATGGTCCAGGATCTCCAGTCCTAGGGAATCCAGACCCACCTGCTGTCTGGACAGATTACCATTGGTACCAGAAAGGAAATAAATACCCAGCACAGGGGCTGGAGAGGTAACTACCCACTTGTCTATCTCTAGACCCACAAATTCCAAATTGTGTAGCCCACTTACCAATTCCAGGCTTGATAACCAACTCTTTCCAAGGGAAGGGGCTGTATGAGCTGTGAGCACTGGGAACATTCACGGATCAAAGCACTTGACTTGTTGTTTTGCTGGAGTGCCACCCAGTGCACACACACCTAGACATGCACTGAATTCATTACAGAAATAATTTGTTATATGTTTGTTCATTTGTCTCTTGTTCACCCGCTTTTGGAATATATTTAAAATCTCTGTCCCAGTCCTTGCTGCCAGTTCCTATCGCAAAGTCTCAGTAAACCATGTCAGTGTCACTTGCTCTGCATTGCCCTGGCTCCAGCCAGCCCAGACAGGGGCTTTCCTCAACACAAAGCCTGGTGGTCTCTTGTGGATGGAGAGCCCAAGGCCCAACCCCTGTAACTAAGCATTTCCTGGAAGATTTCCACCGGTGCAAGCTCTGTTTTCAAGGATGTTAATGTAAAAGAACCAGGACTTTGCTTCCTCCCTCTCTTCTGCCCTCAGGTCCTCTCAGTTAGACTTCTCTGAGCCCTCCCTGCCACCCGCACCCCCAGCAGACTCAGGCCAGGCTCTGGATTTCTGAGCTGATGGCAACAGAGAAGAATGGAATTAATAGGGTGAGGCACTCAATCGCTCTCCATAACCAGCGTGTACTGGCAGAGCCATGGCCTGCTTTTCCTCCTTGCCTCCCCCACTCCTGCCTCTTTAGTCAGCTACCAGACCAGCATGCACAGCCAAATGGAGAGAGATCCCTAGACACTCATGTTTTCCTCGAGGGGCAGCCTTGTACTGCCCTCTGTCTCCCCGGGTTGGCTCAGGGTTGCCTTTAGCTTAGCATCATTTTCCCTTCCTTTGTCTTGATCTCTATTCCTCAAATGAGCATCCCACTGTTCTACCCTAAACTTGGCACTGCTGAGATCTGGAGCCTTTTTCTGAGCCTGGACTGGAGACAGGTTCTGATGCGCACTCTCCTTCCCAGCTCCTTTTTCTCCAGCCGCATTCAATTCCTTGTTCTGTTCCATGCCTGCATCATTTCTGTCTGTGATGCCACATCCTCCTTGTGTTCTCCAGAAAGGCTCCCTGTTCCCTCCCTGGACTTTACAATCTGTACTGTGTAAATGCATAAGCAGTGTCCCTTCTGCTGACTGGGGTCTGAACCCAAGTGCAAAATGAAGTCAAAGCCCGGTACTGGTAGCACTTCCTTTCTAGGAAAAACAGCATAAGCTGGCATGGCCATTGCCAGGAAGGCTCCCTTCACCCACACATTGGAGATCTTGTGGAGAAGGCTTCTCTGAGCCTGCAGAAAGGGAGCTGTATGCTCTGCACCCACGCTCTGGGATTCCCATGGAAGACAATGGAGATGTCCATAGACCTTGGAGATGGCCAAGCAAGCCCTACCAGAAATACTGGACAAAGATAGGAAAAGACCTTTGATCAAAGTCAAGGTCAGCTCCTTCATAAGCTCAGGACACGAGAGAAAGATGCACCAATTTCAAGAGTATGGGAGATGGGATTAAGGAACGCGAGCGGCTTCCTTCCGAAGTCCTTCCACCGTCAGATGTGGTGAAGATAGAATGAAAGAAGCAATATGAAAGCACTTTGAACTTTTTTTAAGCTCAAAGGAGCTTTAAGGATCTAAGGTATTATGATTATCTTTTAACAGTGTGATAATATTGATTATACGGGGGCATGGTAAGGTGTCTCTGGCTGCTCCATGGAGTCCTTGGAAGCAGGAAGTATTTATAAGTATTGTTGTACAAAGGTCCCTGGCAGGCTGAGATTCAGAAGGAGATTTATAAAGGTGGTGGAAAGCCCAAGGTTAAGTTTTATCTTAATTATGTGTTGGGAAATGGCATTCTGTGGTCACAGTCCTGGGGGAACAGAAGCAAATGTGTTCTTCCCTGTAGACCATCATCTTCCTGATGGATCCTGCTACTTTACACTGTTTTTATGTGGTTCCTGCTTCCAGTATGTATGCTCCCAAGCCCTGGCTTCGGACTGCAACAGGAGAAATTATTAATAATGATAATAATAATGATGATAAGTCAACCAACAGCATCACTAATGTCCCAAGAGAGAAAGCATAGGAAAATTGCCCCTAACATAAACACTTTGATTTAATTTCCTAAGTTGAGATACTGCTGCAGCTGATAAAGTGCTGATAAAGCTGATAAAGTAGGAAGATCACAGATTTCAGAGTCAGGAAAAAGGGAGTATGAATCTCTACCCTGATATGCTCAGGCTATGTTGTTTTTGACAAGTCCCTTGACTTTTCTAAGGCCGAGGTGCCTATCTGTAAATGTAGATAGTAGTAATATCTACCTCATAGTATTGTAAAATTCAAATGGAAAAGGACATGCTGAGCATTCAGCAGACGGTCAGGCATGTAATAACTCTCAAGAAACATTAGGTATCATTAGTATTGGCATTATTGGCAGTCTTTGAAAAACCTCCAAGTCATCTATGGTGATTTTAAAATGCAGATATGAGAGCCTACCCTGAGATGAATCAATCAGAATTTCTGAGGTAGAACTCAGACATCTGTACTTTCCTTATAGTGTAACTTCTGATTCTGAATTTGAACCCAAAAGCACAACCAGTGGCCTTACTCTCAGTTTTCATGAGGATTCATTTAGCTAATGCATGTCACCTGTCTGCTGCAGTGCTAGCACACAGTATGGTCTCTCTCTATTCATAGCCATGCATGACGTGGAGGAAGTCCACAGCAGTATAGAACATTATGAGAACAGGGCTCTCTGCCCACAGAATATGACACTTCCTGCCTCCACTTGAGAATTTAATCACCTGCTAAAGCAATTTGGTGCTTCGTATCATCCTCGGCCATGAACATGAACCCTGAAATGTTGGGGATAATTAAAGGCAAAACCTCAGAGTTGGATAAAGTCACCTATTCAGAGAACAGGGAACAAATGAGGTAGGAGGTGTCCGTGAGTTCAAGGTGAGAATTGGAAAGATAATTTTCTGCTGGTGTCAGGGACATTATTTTAGGAATGTGCAATTCTGGCCTTGGAAGCCAAGCCTGGTTCAAAACAATAATTCACACGTAATGAACTTACAGAGTTATGGCCCTAGGATCAGAGATTTCCTCCTGTTCATTTGGCCAGTTTGGCCACATCAGGTGTTTAAGCATAGAAATGAGAAATGTTTCAGGGAGATTGCACATATAAAGCTTCCTGCAAATGCCCAAGCTAATTTACAGTCACTTTTGTTGGGTTATCATATGTATCACCCTGGGAGGACTGAAGAAAAGGTCTCATTTTCTACCCAGTTTCTAGGTGGAGAAATAGTCACAGAGAGAAGACTTTCACACATGGAGCTACGTCGAATTTGAGTTTAGAAAATATGGATAACATGCTAAGTTTTGTTATTTTTTCAATGAGCTGTATAGAATATTTATCCTATTGGTAGCCATGTGTGTTTGTGTGTCTTTTTAAAATAAATATACTAGATATAGAGAAAGCATCACTTTGATTGACTAGATTTCCTCTAATCAATGTTTTATTTCTAGAGCATGCTTTTAATTTCTCAAAGTGTTTTAAAATATATTATCTCATTTGATTTGCACAATGCTCTTGTGTATCAGAAAAGCAGGTCTTATTTTGTTCCATATAACAGATGCTTACGTGATTAATTCAGGGGGTATCGTCACATTGCTAGGGCCAGGACCTCAGTTTTCTGAATCTCAAACCTGTGCTCATTGGTGCATTGTAGTCTCACATCACAATGAGCATCAGTTTGGTGTTAACATACATGCACACAGCTCTTGGTGTCCCTCTCCCCGCCTCCCCCCCACACATGTAGTACTGCGAATGATGTTGGTATAATCTATGAACATAAAAAAAACCTGTGCTCATTAAGCAGGATGATGTTTCTCTTAAAAAGTTACAGCCTATGTTATAAGAAAATGAATATTGTTTTAGCTTGTCATTGTAAACTGATGAACTGGAGAAATGGCATGAGAGAATTTCTTATGGGACTTTCCAGGGAGAAGGTTGTCTCTGTCTCCTTCTTTTGCTCTTAATGGTAGAGAACCTTCTTGCCTCTTACTGGGCCTTTTGAAATGGTTTCCAATCAAACCTGCTTTCCAGAACAGGAAAAGTGAATATTGCACATGGTGTGGCTATCTTTCTTGGTAAGCTGGTGTGGACGAGGGAGAAGGGATACCATTGGAAGTGCCGTAGGCTTGCTCAAGGTGGGATAAGCAGCCCCGGGAAGTCTTTCTGAGTTCTGCAGCAGACTCAAAGCTTTAGGGTGTGATCAGCAAGTGACTTATCATTGCCTATTCCATGGGCAAGTTCTGAGCTGCTGGTTAGGTCTCAATTAATAGTTATCCCAATCAGGCCCTCCAAAAGGCATTGCTGAAAGATTCTGAACAACATATAGGAAATCTAGACATTGGCTACCTGAATCACATGCCAAACAGACCAGGGCCACTGTTCTGTGGGCCAGAGCCATAGAAACCTGCTCTCCCCTTTTATGTCACTTCTGTGCTGTCAGACAGCCCGAATATCAGCATTGAATGCACCTGACGGCTTAATCACAAGAGGGATCACTGTGAGGGAAAACAATATGCAGGCTGGCAAATGCGGGAGCAAAGATCTGATTGAACTCTGCTTCATTCAGCTTACATGTTATATCCTATATCTTAGATACGCTCTTTCCATGTATTTCCTGATTGGTTGCCTAAGGATCACTATTTTTTTTTTGAAGGGGGGAGCTAGATAAAGTGGAGTCAACTCTTCTGTCTAGCTTTTTATGTTGTTGTTGTTGTTTCTGCCCTGGCCCTGGGCAGAAGTAGCCTTCTAGTCCTTGGTGTGGTCCTTGAAAAGCCTTAACAAAAATTTATGTGTCTGTATTTACCTGCCTTGAGGCTTTGGATCTAACTAGTTCTTTTTATGGCCAGCCCCCACTCTTTTTAACTTCTCTTACTTGCTTTCCCATGCCTGTCACTCCCTCCATCTCCAGCCCCTGCTTCTATCATCCTAGGTTCCACAGCCCATCTGTACCACTCAGTATTCTAGATATTGGCTCAGCCATTCGAATTAGCAGTAACACAAACATCCTCATTTACATGGAACACACAGAAGGTGACATTCTGTCTGTAACAATAGGTTATAATTATCATGTCTCTCATTTGTATTCTATTTTACAGCTTCTTGAATTGTTGTCACATGCATTATCCCATTTGATTCTGCTCACAGAGCTGGGAGGTAGGCAATTATTCATTCATTCCTCTAGTCAACAAATCTTTATTGAGGGGCTGGAGGAGCCCAGACAATTAAGACAGGCACGGTTCCTGTCCTGGTGGTGCTTGCATTCTAGACAAAGTAGTGCCATTTCTGTTTTACCACCATGCTAAGTGAGGCCCAGAGAAGTTAAAAAGCACGGGGACCGCCCATGTGGTAAGTGCTAGAGCAGGGACTAGAACTGAATCTTCAGGTGTGTACCCTAGGGCTAAGCTCCTTGCTCTTGCACAGAGAATCCAGGACATCCTCATGGAGCACACGAGCTGCGTTTCAGAAGTCCAATTTGAAGTTGAGTACTTGGAATTCAGAAGGCATTTTACCATAGCAATTATATTATAAATGGTTACTATGTTAGAAGGCCATCCAACAAAAGCCCAGTTAACCCATTTAACCCATAATGTAGCAGAAGCATGCTATTAATAGAACAAATCCCTCTACAGCTCACCATTGGGGAAGGATATGGGGCGCATTCAAAGTTGATGCCACGTGATTACAATCTCCTTCTGGCCTTTGGATTTCCTCAGTTACTCACTGCAGGCCTGACATTGTTACAGGTAGCAGGCCCTCTTTCCTCCATCTGTTTATGTTCCTCATCTATTCGGCTTTCTCCATTTTTTTTGTATGTGATGCAAGGAGCTAATGTGTATAATCACCGGCTTAGCTTGTGTGGATTGCATGCTATTAAGTGAGTAAGTGCTTGTCTGGCTTAAGGACAAATATATGGCTGTTACCATAGATACCTGATCATAATAACTAATTAGACCAGCATTTCTTCCAAAGCCTATTTCTAGGGCATCTCAGATGTAACATACTCCAAATGTCTTGTATTATAGGTATATTTTTTCATTATTTGTCTTTAGTAGCATCAATAAATAACCTGTGATGCTTTTAATAGAGACAAAATGAATAGAAATCAGGAGTTTTGCATTTTAATATCTTGGAGGAGTGTTATGTAAATATTATGCCTCACCTGCATTTCTGAACAGTAATCAGATGAGCTCCTTCGAGGGTTGCTTCATGGGAAAAAGCCCTGAGTTCAAAATTGAGAGCCAAGGCTAGGTGTGGTGATGCATACCTGTAATCGCAGTACTTAGGTGGTGGAGACAGGAAAATTGCAGATTCAAGGCCAGTATTAGCAACTTAGCGAGAGACCCTTAGCAACCTAGGGAGACCCTGTTTAAAAAAAAAAAACATTTAAAAGGCTGGGGGTTTAGGTAGGAGGTAGAATGCCCCCAGGGTTTAATCCAAGCACAACAGAGAGAGAGAGAGTGGGGAAGGGAAGAAAAGAAAAGAAAATGAGAGCCCTCTCCTCCTATTCAAGGCTTCATTGAGGCCTGGAACCTGCTTTGTGGGGGGAACATGGAGTTTGTTATGACAAAACCAGCTTTTTTTTTTTTTTACTTCTGAATCTTCATACGAAGTTGCATCTTTTGTTTTGCTTCTGTGTTAATATCCAAGAGGTGATGAATAGTCTTCAACTTTTATCTCCTTCCACCATTGCATCACGGAATCACCAAATAATAAAACATCAAATTGCTAAGTGACCTTAGCATCAAATTGCTAGAATTTCTGTAGTACTGGTAAAGAGGAGCTTCTAATAATAACAATAGTAATAACAATAATATTTATTGAGCATCCAGTGTGTGGAGGCATTTTCTAGGTGCTTGATAAAGATCATTTTGAGTCCTTCTGATAATCAGGTAGTATCACAGTTTCAAGTTAAACTAAGCTTGGAAAGCTTAGGTGATTTTCCTAAGAAAAAGTGGACAAATGGTAGGGCTGGGGTTTAAAATCAGAAGTCCATTGGCCTCCAATATACCAGGAAGTTCTAAGGACCCTGGAAGCCATAAATGTGTCTTCTCTTCAGTATCTCTCCACCATATTTAGGTTTCATCCAAGATAGTAATGCAGTTGGATTAATGAATGCCCTTCGGTCTTTCTTAGAAATATAAGGAGCAGGAAGAGCTTTAAAAACTCCTACCAGATACAACTGATCTATGATGGTTAGCTTTGATTCTGTCCTTTGTGTCTTTTGACAGCTGCCAGTCATTATTGCCATGCTATGGAGCCTTACTTCATTTTAGTGACTTAAAAGCTTTGTGTATGTTGTACTACCCTTAATGGAATAAAATGCTCTGAAAATGACCACTCAGCACCCCTCCTTCCAAGATTCTTGAACAGAATCTGTACCTATATGAGTTGACACATGCTCCTCCCACAATGTTAAGACCCCCCTTATCCAGAACTCACTATTTCTACTCCCCCCATTTGCAATATCTGAAGACCTTTATGCCATGTTTTTCTCATTTCTAATATAATAATAGGTCAAACTTCTCTTGGAATTATAAGCAAATTAAAATTTAAATTGATGTGACTTAGATGAAAGGACAGCCATGCAGATATGATAACAGTGGAGGGTGACTCTGGGTTCCTGGATTAAGGAGATCAGTAGTTTTATGACTGATAATCAAGCTCCTGGTGCATGTTGATTAACTGCTAGGTTCATCCAGGATCCCCTCCCCTCCCAGGTTCAGCATCTACAGGATGACTTTCGAGCAGGTCTAATCTTCTTGGGGACCATTGGTAACTGCAGTTACTAAAAAGAGAAAAGACTTAGGAAGACCAAAATCAAGCCTTGTACATCCTCAGCTGATTCATAAATAAGGTGATCAAATGTATCACTGACAATATTTGCAGGACAACAGAGAAAAGTCTCCTTGTAATTATGTGTGGTATTTCATTCTTTAGCTAATGCAAGTCTAGAAATAAAACAAAATGGTCTGCTGAAATATTTTCCAGTGTGTATTTCATAACAACTACTGCGCAATTCACAGTTGAATTGATGAGCTATCAGGGTTATGTACTTCTGTAAAACAGAGACATCTAACTTGGAAACGCTTTCTCCAGGGAAACAGACCTATTTGAGCTAAATCAAAACAAGATTAAAGAGTGATTAAAGTGCTGCAAATACAACCTACATGGAAAGGTTGAAGGCACTGGGATTATTTAACCTGGGACCGAAAAGCTGCACAGAGAGTTTGAGAAAACTTCAAGTGCCCAAAACATTCTCCAACCACCGTTTTCCTGTGTCTCCACAGAGGATAGAGAAGGTAAAATGATCTTAAGCTGTATTATTAAGGATTTAGGTCAGTCAGTGGCTCCCAAGCCCCAGCTGTACATTACAATCACTTAGTGGCCATTTAAAACACTCTAATTCCTGAGTCCTATCCTAGACTAATGCATCTCCAGAGATGGCACTCAATGATCAGTGTTTCTTAAATTTTCTGCTGGTCATTCTAATATGTAGCTAGAACCAAGAGCTTCTGGGTTGACTGAAGGGGTGGAATTCCAGAAAGCATGGATCCCAGAACTACGATAGCTTCTGCAGATCTCTTTAAAATCAAGTGGTATCATACTAGATTAATTATGACTATACCAGCTGACTTAGTACCCTTATTTCTGAATTGGCCATTCTTTCTGCTGCTAAGTATCCTGGAAGTCTCAAGTCACATAGTATCTCAGGATAGGTCCTCAATCAATATGTGTTGAATGGATGAATGGATGAATGAATGAATGAATGAATGCTAAGAGAGCTCTAAAAAGGGCAGCTCATAGTTTGTAGTGCTGGTTGTCCAAGGTGGGTTTCAGAAATGTCTTCCCCAAAGCAGATGATGCTTCGAGTAAGAAAATGATGCTAGGCATAGTGCACACTTGTAATCCCAGGACTTTGGAGGCTGAGACAGGAGGATTTCAGGTTCACAGCCAACCTCAGCAACTTAGTGAGGCCATGTTTCAAAATAAAATACTGCTGGGGGTGTGGCTCAGAGGTAGAATGCCCCTGAGTTAAATCTCCAGCACCACAAACAAACAAAAAAAAAGAAAATGCTGTCAAGCTTTGAGGCTTTGTGATTCATAACAACCTGCTAAACTTCAAGACTTTAATATCAAAGAGTGGTAGAGCTAGAAGTAGGAATTCAAAAGTTAGCAAGGAAAAAGGTGATATAGAAGTGGAGATGGTAAACTGAGCATGGTGGCACACGCCTATAATCCCAGTATTTGGGAGGCTGAGACAGGAGGATCGCAGGTTCACAGCCAGCCTCAGCAACTTAGTGAAGCCCTGTGCAAATTAATGAAATTCAGTTTCAAAATTAAAAATTATGGCTGGGTGTGTAGCTCAGAGGTAGAATGCCCCTGGGTTCAATCCACAGGACCACACACACACACACACACACACACACAAAGTGGAGGTGGTGTATGTTGATCACTCATTTGTGAGGTTTGGAGGGAAAAGAAAGATAAAATAGTAAGGTAGAATTCTCTGTGCAAGTTTGAAGATAGAGAGGAAGGATGGAGTGGGTGACAGAAGGAGTCTAAGATGCTGGGCAGGGTAGCATAACTGAGCTAAGAAGGCTCTAGAGGAGACAAGATCAAAGACACAGGCAGGGGGCTTGATGTAATTCAGTCATTGAGCCTCTGGTCTGGTCAGCTTCTGCTGTGCAACAAACTGCCCTAAAATCATCCTAACTTGTAGATCAGGAATTTGGGCAGGGCACAGCTGAGTGATTTTCCTGCTCCATGTCACATCAGTTAGAAGCAGTTGCGGTATTTGTTTGGTGACTGGTTGGTCTAGAGCTTCCAGAACTGCTTCACTGCATACCTCCTTGCCATGGGAGGCGGTGTTCACGTGATCTCCTTCCCTTTCTGTGGAGACTTGGAACCTTTCTCCATGCTGTCTCCTGCAGGTGTTGGGCTTTAATATGTCAGTGTGAAGCTCCATGAAACACTGGTGAGAGTTCCCAGTGCTCTCAATCTGGGCTGGCACCAGTGTGGGATCACTTCTGTGCTAAGGCCAGTCCAGTTTCAGAAAGAGGAAAGATGGAACCCATCTTTCAGTGGCAGAACTATCAAATAAGTTGTAACCATCTTTAATCCACCACATCACTCTCTAGAAAGAACAAATGAACATAGGAAAAACCATTTCAAGATACAAAATAGGAAAAATGAAGTACAGACACACCAAATGGCCCACACATGCTAGTAAAACAAAGATTGAGGCAAAAAAGTATATGTGTGGCTCTGGCCTAGGACAAGCCTGGTCTCTAAACCCCAGCCATTTATTAACCAAGTCATCCTGGACCACTCTGTCATCTGTGAAGTGTGGTTAATAGTAGAACCTACCTGAGTCTGCAACTGGGATCCTCAGGAGACAAACTCTGAGACATAATTTAGCCAATGAGTCGTTGGTTGGGGCGTGCTCTTAAAATCAAGGCACCACCTGTGAAGATATGGGCATGGAGCATGGATTGGACGGAGGACAAATCAAGCTGTGGTGCAGGTCAGGGACCACCTTGTCTGGTTCCAGCAGGAGTTTTGGAGTGAGAATTGGCCTTTAGAGCAGTTCTGAGTAGCCTAAGATTGCCAGGTCTTACATAATCATGCCCTAGGATGAATTCCAAAGTATTTAGCTTCCATTTAACATTTAGCATGGAAGCATACCTTGTATCAGGCTCCCTATTTGTACTTGCAAATTACCACCTGGGAAAGGATTGTGGCCCCTAGCAAGGTTTCTCTCCAGCTGAAATGATCCCTGAAGGAGCTGAGAGTACCCATCTGCCAGTAGCACTCCTGGGTAGTTGGGGTAAGGATCCCTCCTTGCAGAGGGGTCTGGGTGGTGCACCCCAGTGTTGCCACTGGGTGGTGGTAATGCTTAAAGGGGACTGGCACAGCGTCTTGGACACTGCGAACTCTGTTTGCATGTCAGTTGTTGTTTGCTAGTAGTGGTTTTGATAAAGGGTCTGTAGCTAGATGAGAGAGGTAGTTTGCAGAATGATGATGTGGATCAGGACCAGGAAATGGCCAGTGAGACTGTTCACAGGACGCAGAAGCATTTAACAGAGTCCGGGTGGATAAAGAGTCAAAGGTAGCCAAGAAAAGCCCAGCTAATGGACTGGGCAAATTTGGAAAATTGCTAATATGTTCACAGAGCAGTGTCAATAAGGTAGCACTCTCTTCACTGTGTGAATAAATGAAAAGGTCACTGGACCACGCCACTTCTTTTTCCCATGATCATTCAGCATCACTGGGGCAGGAGGTAATGGGAAGATAATGGGCTCTGGGTTCAGATCCCAGCTCTGCTATTTCCCAGATGTGTGAACTTTAGTGAGTTAATTAATCTCTCTAAACCTCAGCCTCCTCAGTTTAAAATAGAGATCACAATAACAAGCTTGTAGGGCTACTTAACAGTAGTGTGCGTGTGTGTGTGTGTGTGTGTGTAACATAGATATATATAGATACGTAGAATAAATGCCTGGGATCAACAGATGGAAATTTTTATGATACCTAGGGTCACTTGCAAACTGCCTCCTTTCACCATTCAGAAATCTCCTGGGATGAATTCAAAAGTGTTTAGATTCAATTTAACATGTAGAAAGCAAGCATCCTTTGTACTTGCACCTGTGTGTTCTTGCAGCAGTGCCATTAGGTAAGAGTTATTGCCCCCTTTCACAAATAAAGCAACTGAGGCGGCACCGAGAAGCCGAGATCCACACTTAGGGGCACAGCCAGAATTCGAGCCCAGGTCTTTAGACTCCAAGCTCATCATCCTTTCTGCTGCATCACAATTATCTTGCCCTCAATGTAGGCACAAACTTAGTATTTCTCTGCACTCCAGCATTCAGCAGGGGTCCAAGGATGGTCGAGTGGGCAGGTGCGGGTCTCCAGCGGTGCTCACACCTGGATAGGCCGAGTGTGTGTTTCAGGAGGGCTAATTGCCATAGATTGGATCGTGAATCTCCACCATCAGCTTGGATTGTCAGCTTTCTTCAGAATAATTAAAAGAAAGGACTAAAGAAATCATCTTTGTACATTTTAATCTGAGCCGTTTTTGAGCAGTGTGATAAGGTAGGTTGTAGAAATGTCAGCTTCTCCTTATCTCTAATTGACTTAAGTAGAGGCAGCTCTAATCCTTGTGTGCACAGGAGCCAGGAATGGAGAGATGAGGCCAATTGATTCCTACTTTTTAATTAACAGATGAGCTGCTTAAAAACAATAGTATATTGGGGGCAGCTGGGGAGCAGGAAGGGAATGTGAGGGAGGGTCAGCTCCACAGCGGTGACATTTAGAGCAATATTAACAAGTGTCCACTTTTGATTTGAGTCAGGGGCTGGAGCAGAGGTAAGCTGCATGTCTCACACATGGGTGTGGTCACAGAAGGATGCTGCCAAGGTGACAAAGGACTTCAAATTTCACTCCTACCCTCTTTTCTCTTCTGTGAGCTTTGGAATCCGCAAATTAAATCACTAGTTCGTCTTCTTTGTGTACTCTTTTCCTAGGAGAGACCCTTTAACTTAACAATCATTGAGGTGTGGGCCTCAAGGCATATGTGTGTGCAAATTGGTCCTCATCTGTTCTCCATGTGGGCGTTTGGTCAGGGTCAGTTAATAGCATTGGTGGTTTCAGACCTAGCTAATCCTGAACAATGACAACGTCATCTTGTTATGTGTTAGAAGGGTTCATTCTAATGTGCCCACACCACAGCTAATGTGCTCATGTGTAAGCCCCTCCCCATCACCCAGAGCTGACCAGCTATTTGTGTCTTTGTGCTTGGTCTAGATGGAAGATAGACTTTTGTCTGAATTCTTGCAATATCTCCTTATTCTGAACAGCAGCCTGTTTGGCTGGTACCTCGTTTTCTACAGAATACCATCTATTCCCCCCACCTGGGAGCTAGATTTTATCAGCATCCTCCTCTCCCTACTTTATCACTTGTCCTATATCAGCTTGGTCAAGTGTATGGTCCCAATTTATCTTCTTACTCAGTGAGCTCACGTTGCTGCTATCTGGACATTCCCACTGCCGTGCCTGTCCCATTCCCCAAATTAGTTCACCGGCATGCTGTTACCTGTTTGGTAAGCACTAGAGATTTGCTTTATCTTTGGATATTAACATTTGAAATTCCCTATGCCCCAGTTGGGAATTGAGAAGGAGAAAGAAGTCTCGTTGTTTAATTACCTTCCCCACACCATCCTTTGCAAGAGCAATCTTCTGTAATTTCTTTCTTCCCCGGCTATTTTCACGATTCCAGCATTCCTTAGTACTTCAGAGCCACGTGACCATAGATCATGTCGCTCACAACATCATTGGAGTGTTTGCTAGAGGATAATGGGCTTTTAATTAGTGCTCTTAAGATATTAATAAATAGGAGGCAGGAGCATGGACTAAATGACCTCTGAATGTTCTCATTTGCAGGATTTAAAGATCCAATTCCTCTATAGATTTGGAAAGGGATATATAAAATGGTTTTTGATAACATTTTGCCCATTTCATCCTATATAACTTTCACTTCTGTCTTTGGACTTGTTTTAATTTTGTGTATTTTTATTTTACATTTAAATGACTTCTCCAAAGCTCTGGTATCAGAGACTCACACTGTTTTGGGAATATGCCTTTTGTCTCCATTAGAATTAATATAAGATTTTTAAGGGGCTGGGCGTGGTGGCGCACGCTTCTAATCCCAGTACTTGGGAGGCAGAGACCGGAGGATCCAGGTTCGCGGCCAGCCTCAGCTACTTAGTGAAGCCCTCCACAACTTCGTGAGACCCGGTTTCAAAATAAAGGCTAAAAAATAGGGCCGGGGGTGTAGCTCGGAGTTAGAACGCCCCTGGGTTCAATCCCCGATACCGCAAAAAAAAAAAAAAGAATTAATATAAGATTTTTAAGGATGGTGTCGTAGTCTTTTAGTCCCTTTTTCTCTTGCTATAACGGAATACCACAGACTGGATAATTCATAAAGAATAGAGGTTTATTTAACCTGGGGTTCTGGAGTTGTGGAATTTCAAGGTCAAGGGGCCAGCATTTGGTGAGGGTCTTTGTGTGGAGTCATCCCATTGTAGAAGGGCAGAAAGGCAAGTCAGCCCACATGTGAGAGGAAGCAGGAGGTGCTGAGCTGTTTTTATAACAATTTACTCTCAGAATAATTAGCCCTCTCCTGTGATAACAACATTAATCCATTCATGGGGGCTCCATCCTTATGACCCAACCACTTCTTAAAAGACCACTTGCTAATACCTTCACAATGGCAATTAAATTTCAACAAGAGCTTTAGGGGGAACACTTAAACCACAACAAATGGGTACCATGTTTTATATATTGAAGTGGCTCAATAATAATAATAATAATAATAATAAACAATAACTGGCATTTACTAATCACTTTGTGTCTGAGTGTACTATGCCCTTTACATGTATATTTCATTTAATGCTCACATCTATTCTATGAGGGGTGTTATCAACTGTATTTTATAATTAAGGAAATGGCAGTCAAGAAACTTTTGCAGATTCATGCAGCTACTTAAATATCAGAGATGCATAACCAATATGTAACATAGTCTTTCTGCATCTATCCCAGTGCCTGGCACATAATAAGTTCACATTTTCTTTTGTGGTACTGGGGATTGAACCCAGGGGCATTTTACCTCTGAGTTACACCCCCAGCCCCATTTTTTTTTTTTTGCGGTACCGGGGATTGAACGCAGGGGCATTCTACCTCCGCGCTACACCCCCGGCCCTATTTTTTTATACTTTATTTTGAAACCGGGTCTCATGAAGTTGCGGAGGGCCTCACTAGGTAAAGAGAGAGACAGGGAGAGAGAGAGAGAGAGAGAGAGAGAGAGAGAGAGAGAGAAATGAGGCTGGCTGCGAACCCGGATCCTCCGGTCTCCGCCTCTCAAAGTACTGGTATTACAAGCATGTGTCACCACGCCCGGCCCCATTTTTTATTCCTTATTTTGAAACAGGGTCTTGCTAAGTTGCAGAGGCCCTCACTAAATAGCTGAGGCTGGCCGCGAACCCGGATCCTCTGGTCTCAGCCTCCCAAGTACTGGGATTACAAGCGTGCGCCACCATGCCCGGCTAGTAAGTTCACATTTTCTATTTGTTGAATGAATTATAAGTTAAGGCATGAATTCTGTTTTTTCTTCTTCTTGCTTGAACAATTTCTTCTAAACAATTGATCTCTGTACTCCTAATCCACCACCTTCCAGAGATCCCAGTACAGAGTACTTGCTCAGTAAATATTTAATAAATGAATGCTAAATGAATGGATGAATGAATGGTTGATCTCAGAAGTCTCTTCTGGGTCTAACAGTCTATATTGTAGCTTATGTTGATCTCTCTTTTCTCTGACCTCTCATGCCACACTCTATGTGTAGATGGATTTTCTTCAATCGTTTGTTGGTTCTAACTGTTAAGTATGTGTGTGCTTTATTCCCTAATTGGTTGTATCACATTCCCCTTTTATTCTCCATAGTGCCTAGCCCAGTGTTCAGATATAAGAAGTGCTCAGTAAATGCAGTTTAAATTGGATCTGAGTATTGCTTTGATACACTTTAATCCCTAAAGAACTCTGAAATAGCAGTAGCCTCCTGGTCTGCTGTTTAGTCTTTAGAAAACCTACCATGTTTTCTGCTAAACAGATGTTTTTGACAGGTCAGGGAGCAGCATCTAGGCTGCTGGCTAAAGGCAAAATTTGACGTACTGCCACAGTAAACTTACCATTGGCCTGTAAGGGCTGGTCTCCAGGTAGAAAGGGCATTTATGTAGCTCTTAGTAAATTCAAAGAGTGATGATCTTAAAGATAGACCCCAAGATAACTGATAAAATTCCTCTAATTCAATGAACAGTACCTTTATATGTCTGTAAACACATCCACAAACTCACGCACCACCTAGACACATAGACATACACATATATGTGACCCACCATCAACTCTTTCTGATTCTTAAGCTACTTTTAATTTGGGGGAAAAAAATTGACTCTCAGCCTTGCTTCTTCCTGGACTTGGGAAGCAAAATCAATCCTGGGAGAGGAAGAAGGGTGGGGAAATGCAAATAGTCTCATCACTGTCCAAGGAAATCAAAAGAGTCATGACAATCAGTGTCAAGGCTACCCTGGGGATGGTGGTTCCCTGAATTCAGCACCAGAGATTCTGGGACTTAATGAACACCAACTGAAATCAAGGCAAATCGATGCATGCATTGGCTTTGTGGTATGGATGCTTACCCAGAGATTATAGATTTTCTAAGAAGTAATTAAAGAAAAAGTTAAGTAGAAGATGGGAAGGTTTGTACCTGGAGTGATTGCCCTTAGTTATTCTCTGTCCACCTAGCCAGCTTGATATTCCTGACCAAATGCCATGATCATTCTTGGTTTGCAATTCCATGGATTATGTATCCTTAAATGCTACCTCCTGGGCCACCCGTCCCCCCACCTATACGTCCAGGATTCTACCTCCCCAGTCATTGTTGGTATTAAGATAGGTTGAAGGGTGTGTAAGTACCTTCTAGAAAGATGAGCAGGCTAGGTATTTGTCCATCCTGTGCCCTCCATCTCATCCCTCTGGATCTAGCTGAGAAAGGTGAATTATTTGGTGTTGCATCTTTGTTAGTTGGCTTTCCACTACAATAACAAAAACTGGAGATAATCAGCTTACAAAGGGAGGAGGGGTATGTTGGCTCACAATTTTGTAAGTTGTAGCCCATGATCAATTGGCCCCATTGCTTTGGGCCTGTGGCAGTACATCATAGGGTGCTGTGGTGGAGGAAAACTGCTCAGCTCATGGCAAGTCAGGGAGCCAAAAAGAGAAAGAGGATGGAACCAGGGTCCTATAATTCCTTTTGAGACCATGATTCCAACCATGTAAAGACCTCCCACTAAGCTCCACCCTTTAAGGGTCCTACCACCTCCTAATAGTGCTAGGGACCAAGCTTTTAACACATGAGCTTTTGGAGGACAGTCCAGATCCAAATTATAGCACTCTTTGTCTTGAAATTCCTCTGTCCATCAGACATCAGATCACCTTAAATGGTATGTGTTCTCCAGACACTCTTTTAGGGAAGGGACTCACTCTGTCCCATTGACCAGGACCCCTCTGGTACCAAGCACAGTGCCTGCTGCATAGTAGGTATCAATAAATGTTGGTAGAATACATAAATTTAAAAAAAATTATAGATGGGTTCACTATATATCTGGGCTACTGGGATGGCAGCTTGATATAGGTTTTAACCTATTTTTCCCCTTATAAGAAGATTGAACACATGAGAACCCAAGGGCAAAAAGAAAAGAGAAAGAAATACATTTACTGTGGAAGTTATCCAGTGAAGTTTAGTCCCTTTCACAAGGAAAACGTACCAGTGATTTAATTGGGGGACTTGAAAGCTCACAAAAGAGAAAAGAGGGTGGGAAAATAGGAGGGAAAGGAAAAGCACTTTCCCCACTATAGGGAGGGCTGGGACTGTGAACAAAAGCCCTATGATTCACCAGAGAATAGAAGCTTAAAGGACTCCAAGTACATGCCAAGGCGCCAGAGGTCCTGCCAACCTCAGCTCATGTGGGGCATTTGCCCTTTGATGGAGCCAAAGGAAAGGATTTGAGCAGCAAATGGTGACCTTAGAACAGCTGTGCTGGAGGGCCATTTTGGAGAACCCTTAACCTCACCCTTACCCTAACTTCTTTTCCTCCTAATTGCTAAAGGAAGGGAAGAGTTCATTATGAAATTAGAGAAACCAAGATTGTGTTGATGCCGGAGTAACATATGCAGAAAATATAGAGAGACAATTAAGGAAGAAATCTGAGCTACTCCTTGTTGGAGTGAAAGAGGAAGGAGAAAAGTAAGGGGCAGAAATGGAGGAGCAGAGGTATGCTGAGAGGCTTTATAGCAGCCATCACAGTTTGCACTGAACACCTGCTGTGAACGAGACTTCCACCTGACTCATTCAATCCTCACCATCATGTGTATGTGTGTGTGTGTGTGTGTGTGTGTGTGTGTGTGTGTGTGTGTATGTTACTGGGGATTGAACCCAGGGGCATTCTACCTCTGAGCTATACCCCCAGCCCTATTTTATTGTTTTATTTTGAGACAGGGTCTCACTAAGTTGCTGAGGGCCTAAGTTGCAGAGACTGGCCTCAAACCTACAATCCTCCTGTCTAGCTTCCCAAGTACTGGGATTACAAGACATGCACCAACATGCCTGGCTTCACCATCACTATTGAATATGGACCTGTTATTCCCACATCCCAGATGAGGAAGCTGAGGCTTCAGCAAAGCTAAATAACAAGACCTAGACTCCACTGCCCAATGAGTCAGGACTGAGAGCCCCATATGTTTCTGCCATAGCAGTGTGTGTTGAAGCAGAACATATGGAGAGAAGGACACACTTCTATTACCTTCCTTGAGCGTTCTCTTCCTCTATGGCATTTGTAACATCTTTCTCTGAGCTGTTCAGGCTGCCCATTCCCTCTGCAACCTTTAGCCCATTGGGACTAAAACACGCCCAAACAGGACAAAACAGAAAACACCACTAAGACCAACCAGGGTAATTAAATATTTATTGCACTCCTACTATGAGTCAAGAACACGACTATGAGTTAAGGATACAAAAATGAGGAAAATATTGTCCCTGATGAAGGAATGCCCACTCTGCCTAAGGAAACCATTTTAAAACAAGGTAGAGTGTTTTACTAAGGCAGATGTGAAATGCTTTAAGAACACAGGTAGGGGAACATTCCATCCTCTGAAATGAGGTAATTAGCCAAAGCTTCTGTGACAAGCTGATATTGGGGGGGGGGGAGACAGGGAAAGGCATTCCAAGAAGAGGAAACAACATGTGCAAAAGTAGAGAGCATGACAGAGACATTCATGTGGAGTGCAGAGATTATCCAAGGTGTCCGATGGGGACAAAGTAAAGGTCATAGTCATTAATATGTGTTCATTTGTTTTGGAAGGGTTGACTATGGTGATTTTCTTTTATTTTGTTAAACTATATATAACATAATATTTGCCCTTTTCATTGTCAATTGTATTATTTAGTGGTATTAAGTAATTCACAGTGTTATGCATCCACTTCCAGAATATTTTTTGTCATTCCAAGCAGAAATTCTATCCCCATGAAGCAAAACTCCTCATTCCTTCTTCCTTTCAGACCCTGGTATTCCCAATTCTATTTTCTGTCTCTATGAATTTACTGTTCTAGGTATTTCATATGAGTAGGATCATACAATATTTGTCTTTTTTCCTTTTGCCTGGCTTATTTTATTTAGCACAATGTTTTCAAGATCCATCCATGTTATAACATGTATCAGAATTCCATTCTATCTCATGGCTGAATGATATCTCAATGCCTGTGTGTACAACATTGTGTGGACCCATTTCTCTGTTGGTGGACACTTGGGTTGTCCACCTCTTGGCTACTGTGAATAACTCAGCTATGAATATGGGTATATGAATGGCTGTTCATGACCCTGCTTTCAATTCCTTTGGTGTATACTAAGAAGTGGAAGTGCAGGGTCACATGGAAATTCTATGATTAACTTTTTGAGGACCCACCAGTGGGGCCAGTTTAAATTCTCACCAACTGTGCACAAGGGTTTCAATTTCTCCACATCTTTACACTTTTTGTGTTTTGTTTTATTTTTTAAATAACAACCATCCTAATGAGTGTGAAGTAGTTATCTTGCTGTGGTTTTGACTTACAATTCTCTAATGATTAGTGATGAATTTTATTTCATGTGCTTACTGGGCAATTACATATCTATCTTTCTGGAGAAATGTCTATCCAAGACCTTGGGCCATTTTAGAGCTGTTGGCTGTTATTGGTGTTGAATATATAAGTTTTGAGTATTAAGGGCTCTGGAATTGAAACTATGTCATCACTAATGGTGCAGGCTTATTTGTTTTTATGTTTAATAAACCACACCTCTCCCTTGCTGAGACAGGAAACAGATTTAAGTAGTCTTCTTGTTGGTGGTGTTGTTACACATTGTATTTCTGGAATAAGTGACTCTTCCATAGTCCCCCATGACCAAAGGTAATAAAACTCACAGCAGACACGGGAATGCCAAGCTAAATAAAAACCCAGAGAAAGCACTGAGAAACAATCTGAGGATGTAAATCATATATCGTGAAAGCCATTGGATTAGAAACACATTATCCTTGTATGATTTGCTAACACCCACATGTTCCAAGTAAGCTTCAAGTTTGATTTACACCCTGACATTTAAGGAAATGGAAAAGGGTGATCCAGCGTGGTCTTGACAAATGCTTTTCTCTGTGTCTGTAACACCAGCCCCGGAGAACAATGGGGTAGGTGTCTCCAATCAGATAAACAGCAGGTCTAGGCCCATCAGGTGAACAGGCTCCTTTGCCCAGCACTGGCCTGATCCTGCACAATCAGGTCAGGCAAAGGAGCTTCCTGGTCTGATGAGTGTAGC
>PVJS01001300.1:76677-100949 GCA_004027185.1 Glis glis
GAGCCGAGCATGGTGGCGCATGCTTGTAATCCCAGTACTTTGGGAGGCGGAGACCGGAGGATCTGGGTTCGGGTCCAGCCTCAGCTCTCTCTCTGTCTCTCTGTCTCTCTCTCTCTCTCTCCTTAGTGAGGCCCTCCACAACTTTGTGAGACCCAGTTTCAAAATAAAGTATAAAAAAAAATAGGGCCAGGGGCGTAGCGCGGAGGTAGACCGCCCCTGCGTTCAATCCCCGGTACCGCCAAAAAAAAGAAAAAGAAAAAGAAAAAGAGCTCAGAACACAGGGGCAAAGGCAACAGTGGCAAAGTACATACACATAGAGAAACAAATGGCAGTTCACGTCCAGCACTAAAAGCAGATGTCATCTAATAGTTGGAAGTTGATTTGCTGTGTTTCCCTGTAGATTTGAAGCCCCCTCTCCCGTGGCACAGACCCTCCTCCCTCTGCCGAGGTCCCTGGAGGCCTGTTATTTTCCCCCATCAGAGATTCTCCTTCTCCCCTGGGCCTTTGCCTTGCCAGGCAGTCCTGTGCCATAAGCACTAATCCCCACAGCTCCTCTCCGAGGGAGGTTTAGCTGCATTTGCAAATTCAGATTTAAATACCTCATATCCCCCAATCCAAGTGAACAGCTGGCAGCAGATACTGATAGCAAGGAAAGAAGCCGTCACTTTGTTGGATGTTACCCTGAATAATAAGTGAACCGCTTACGACATTTCTGAGAGCATCCAAAGCAGCCGTCACCCAGCCTCTGCCACCACCTGGCCATTCGGCAGAGTGAACAGTCTTTAGAGTTTGAAACAAGGGTAAACTTGAACGTATCCAGATACTCATGCTATCTTGTAGGAATGGCGAGACATCGGACCCCCCCCAACACACACACACACACACACACACTCACACATGCACACACACTAGCTTTCAGAACCAAGTTTTAATTATTAGCGTGTGACCTTAAGCAAGATATAAAGCATCCTGAAGTCTTGGACCCCTCCTCTGTAAAATGGGATTATTATCTAACCAAAGATCTGATGGGATTAAAGGAGACTGCATGTGAGAAAGTTTCTGTGATATTGAGCATATCACAGATGCTCAAAAATTGAGAGTTCTTTAGTTCCACCCTCAACATAAAAGAAACCATGTGTTTCATTCTTTGTCCAAATAGCAAGCCTTACTAAGATATTTGGGGGAGAGGATGGGAGTAGGAGGGAAAAAAGAAACTTTCCCAACAGATCACACAGATGTCCTTCTTGGGTGGAGGGCCATTTCTGAAAAGTCACTTGGAGAAATGATTGCACTGTGGCCTCTACAGAAAGAGGGGTGTTCACAACTGAGCCAGGCGCCCTGCCCCACTGCCTGGAGCACAAAGCCCTTCAGGCATGCTGAGCCCTTTGATGACTGTGGACTCAGCCCGCCCCCAGCTGCACAATCACCCGGCACAAATCCCTGTATTTTCAATGGAAGGAGACGCTCCAGTGGCGATGAAGAGAGAGAAAGAAAAAAAAACCTTTCCTTGCATGTAGGTTCACTCTGCAACCATCACCAAACAAGTCTTTAAAATTCGCACTGAGTTTGCTTCTCAGAGTCCTTGATGCTGTGTATGGAGGGAAGGTAGATAAGACTCATTTGTCTGCATGCCCCTGTGGCCCAGGGTGGTCCAGGGGACAGCTGTATGCTCTCTGGGACAACAGAAGCATGATGGGCCCTAGGCAGAAGAAAGACTTAATTAATCAGTGCATTGATTGAGTGCCTACTGTGAGCCAGGCTCTGTGCTAGACACAGTGGGAGACAGAAAACAAGGCACAGACTTGACTTCCAGTATCCTAAATTCTACCTAAGGGTGATTATAAAACACATGTAAAAAGTTAAATGGCAATATAATAAATAAATGACAACTTAATTCAATAATATAGGAGTTGTCCATAACACTGGTCCATGATTAATTGCCAAATGAGTAGTGAAGACATTAGGTGCTTTGGGAAGAAATCAATCATTGTATATTTATTAACTGCCTCTTGCAGGCCTCTGACCATGAAACAAACAAACATTTCTAAGGACCCCTGCCCTCACCTCCTCATCTGATGTTGTTTTGGAATCCTGGCAGTCTTCAGTGCTACACAGATGGTATAAGGGTTCTTATCAGAAGCCCCATTGCAGGAGCATAAGCTTGATGCTTAAATCCCCAGAGGGAAGGAGACCAGGAATGCAGTTATCCCAGTAAGATGGGACACATCACATCCTCTGTCCCCATCTCCCTCAGCCTGGCTGTCACATAGCCGGGATACTTTTATGCATCTGCCTCTCTCCTGGGGCCACCACCTCTCCAAAGCAAGGACCTGGTCTTACGTACTTGCTTCGGAGCTTCCCTTTGCTTAGTAGGATGACTGGCACACAGCAGCCACTCCCAAGACATGGCTGAATGAATGTTCATCGAATTCTACCTATCTGATATCTGTGGAGAACTCTTAAGGGCAGACAATACGTTATCAGAAAGAATGAATGTTTCTTTGTCAAAAAGCTAATATTATAACCAAGGTACAGATTGGATGTTTGGGTAGGAGCATTCACCTTATTTCTTCTTATCCTCAATAGAGGACAAACTGGGTAGGAGAAGAGTCTAGGCTCAGGTCTCTCTTTCCCTTTCCTGCAGCAGTTCCAGTGGTTGAAGAGGGGGCCACTTGCATCTCAATAGCCCTAGGAATATGCTGGTTCTCATTCAAGTTGGGGCAGAAGAGATGGGTACTGGTCCAAGGCAGTATGGTGCAGTGTAGATTGGTGCCCCGGAGAGTTTTCAAGCCGATAGTGTGAATGTTGTCAATTTAATGACAGATCAGAAAGGCAGATGCAGTGTGAAAGGTGAATCAGTGGTGCACGAGTGGGCAGAGCCCACGATCAGCAACTACTGCTGAGCATCACTGTATTTTCTCAGCATCATCTTGGTCATTGCAGAGGACATGCGTATAGACTGTGGAGTCCAGAATATAGTAAGTACTTCTTCCTTTTTATTTATTTATTTATTTATTTATTTATTTATTTTTTGGCACTGGGGATTGAACTCTGGGCTATACCCCCAGCCCTTTTTATTTTTATGTTGAAACAGGGTCTCGCTAATCTGCAATCTTTCCATCTCAGCCTCTCAAGTACTGGGATTCCAGGCATGTGCCACCACACCCAGCTATAAGTACTTCTTAAGTGTTTATAACATAAACAGATGAATGAAGGAAGCAGAAGATGAGAAACTTTTATTTCTCATCATTTTATATAAAAGTTGTAAAACATATAGAATATATTAGATAATTTTGTAGCCGATACCCATAAACTTATCATTAGAGTCTACAATTAAAATTTTACTTAATTTTCTTTATCAGAAATCCATCTATCTATCTGCTATTCATCCATCAATCTGACACTTTTGATTTTATAAAGAATATATTCTACTTAAGAAAACATGATGCACGCAGGTGGAATAATTACTAAATATTTTCCAGAACAGTGCTAAATAGTGAGATGTAGACACGCAGCTGGATGGAGTTGAGACGGTGATCATCCATGAGAAAGAAAATATTCTGAGATCATTTCATGGTAGAAAGTGAGACTTCACCTGACCTGGGAAGACTGTAAGATTTGGACAGGCAGAGGGACAAAAGAGCTGAACATGGTGGCACATTCCTACAAGCCCAGTACTTGGGAGGCTGAGACAGGAGGATCGCAGGTTCAAGACCAGCCTCAGCAACTTAGCGACACTCTCAGCAACCTAGGGCTGGGGGTGTACCTAGGAGTTAAATGCCTCTGGATTCAATCTCCAGTACCAAAAAAAAAAAAAAAGAGGGAGAAAGGGTGGGCTTTTGGTGGGTAGAATCCTAAAATAATGCCCAGAGGGCACTCACCCCAGAGAAAAGCTGAGCAGCAGCATTCTGACGGGTGCTACAACATCACTCCCTCCTGCCTGATGCTGTCCTGGCGCTCATGGATTGAGCACCATCATCCTGAACGTCAGCAGCTCAGCGTTGAGGAGGAAAGCTCAGTGTGAACACCTCTCAGGGGCTTCTCACACATGGAGATGCACATTTTGCCTTGTTGAGTGAGTCATAGTGGGATTGAAGAGATTGGTCCAGGGGTATGTGCTTTTCTTTCTTTCTTTCTTTCTTTCTTTCTTTCTTTCTTTCTTTTTTTTTTTTTTAGCTAGAATGAAGTTAAAGAAAAAGACTGAATTGAATATGCTTGGGATGTTGGAATTGAAGAAATGATTAGGAAGGGAGTGATTTTGTGACCCCATCTTGACAGTTCCTGGTGAAGATTAGAGAGTATGACGATGTGCCTCTTGAGTTGGGAAAGGAATTCTGACCTGACAGAGGGGACACCTTGGCCCCTCAGGAGCTGCCGCCTTCCGGGGGAGAAAATGGAGCAGCAGTAACACAGGGTGCAGGCAGGAGCAGACAGACCCACTAAGCACCAGCTGCCACTTCAGCCACCATCTTGGGGAGTGGCTTCTGAAGATTGGCTTTAAAAGGCTCTTATTACTTCAGGCCTTCCTGGGACGTTTGCTGGTAATGGGAGTCAGACGCGATCCTGGCTTGTGCTTAAAAGGCAGACAAGAGAAAGTGCAGAGCAATTACCGAGTATGTCTGCACAATTTTGAAAACCAGTTACCTGTCCCTTGGCAGGAGAGGATTTGGCTGCATGCAGCTGGAACATTCTGTCTGGCTTCTGTTTTTTCTTTTCTTCTCCTCTCTCCCAGAAGTGCCCTCCCTATTCACCTGCATTGTTCCTGTCCCCTGGCAGTCATTTCACCAAGTGAGGATTCCATCTGTTTGGGGCTGGCTGGAGAAGGACACACACCTTCGCTCCTCAGTGGTCTCACGGTGCTGCTCTGGCTGGCACAGGGGCAGGGGACCTGGTGTTCACAGAACAAAGGACACCTGTCCTCTGAATGGTCCAGCCACGCTCAGGCTGGGAGGAATTCATGCAAGCACAGCAGAGGGATAAGCCCATTCATTTTGTGACGCAGCCTCTGTGTACTTTGTCAGCAAGATGGAGAACACTCACTATTTTCCCTGGCTTTTAGGATTTCCATATTTATTGCTTGTTTGCTACCACTAGGGAGAAGGGAAAGGGAAAAAACAACAACTTCTTCCATTTGAAATTTAAAACATGAACATGTGAGGTTTACCCTCCCTCAGCCTGTCCCCTGCAGTCCCAGCAATGCATAGAACTGTACAATGTTAGAGCTAGAAGCACTTGGGAGATCTAAATAATAGTGCTTTGTTTTACACACAAGGAATCATGGGCAGGAATAAAGGGACTTGGTCAATGCCACATACCTAGTTTGTGACAGCCCTGAAACTAGCATTGAGGTCTGCAGTGTGTGTGTGTGTGTGTGTGTGTGTGTGTGTGTGTGTGTGTGTTTTACTGGGTATTGAACCCAGGGGTATTCTATCACTGAGGTACAACCCCAGTCCTTTTTTATTTTTATTTTGAAACAGGGTCTCACTAAATTGCTGATTAATTACACCTGTAATTAATTGCTGATTAATTACACCTGTAATTCCAGTACTTGGAATTACACTACCACACCCAGCCAGTCTTCAGAATCTTATGTTTATTTTCTTAACACCACACCATGCAGGCTCTATTTCTATTTAAGTTAAGAATCCTACTCTGTGTAGGAGATTCTACTCTGTATAAGATATCATATAAGAAGCTTACACATTACCCGGTTACCCCTGGAATACTCACAATTCCCAGATGAGCTAGGATTTATGTTCTTTAGTTCAGTTGCTATAGTACCTAAAAGGGCTGAGGAAGCAGAGCCAATGGGGAGGCAGCCACTGCCCTCCAGGACCGTACCATGTAGTAGAGGTGAAGATATAGAACAAATTTGATGCAATAAGGAATGAAGTGACTGGCATGTAGGACATGCTAGATATTTGTTAAAGGACATGATGGGACTAATGTTGGTCAAAAGGTACAAAGTTTCGTTTAGACAGAAGGAATATGTTTTTGAGAGCTATCGCACAGCATGGTGACTAGAGTTGAAATAATGTATTATATATTTTGAAATCGCTAAGACAGTAAATATCAAATGTTCTTACCATAAAAAATAATAAATGCGTGTAAGAGGATAGATATGTTAATTAACTGATTTAATCATTCCACCATGTATACATATATCAAAACATCAGATTGTACCTCATAAATAGATACAACTACTATTTATCAATTAAGGAAAAAAGATAAGAAAAGGGCTGTCTGATCAAGGAACCAGAGAAAGCTTTGTGGGAGTTATCTTCTGGAGGAATGTTGGCTGAGAGTCATCGTGGGAAGGCATTGCAGGCAGAAGAGCATGAAGTTGAGGGGCTCAGGAAGCAGCATGTAGGGGATGGGGATGGGGTGGGTGGAGGTGCATGGGCAGTGGAGAATGAGGCTGCAGAGAGGGTGTGATCATTCATGGGAAGGGACTTATTAGGGCCTGTCATGTGTAGGGCACTCTTGCAGCCTGATTCTCTGCAAACAATAAAGCAGAGTGGAGAAAGTGGGAAGCCCGCACCCACACACAGATTATGCTGTGGTAGCCAGTGTCAGGAGCCCAATTCCATGAGTGGCCAGTTGAGGCAAAACCAAAGGACAAAGAGAAGCCAGCCCTGGGAAAATAATCTAGCTTAGCAAGCCCTTTAGGCAAAAGAAGGGCAAATGAAAGGCTCTGCAGCCATGGCAAGGGACCCCGGTGAAATCAGCTGATCACAGGTCAGATCACAAAGAGCCTTGAAGTTCATAGCAAGGAGGCTGAATTCTATTCTAAATACTGTGAGAATAAAATCTAATCTCCCCTACATCCTCTGGCCTCTACCTCTCTCTTGGACCTCATCTCCCTGGGAAAAACTCATTTTGTTTGCCCACAACTTTTCAGTTTTAGTACTAAATGTCCTAAATCTGTGGACATCCTTAGTTCTGGGCAAGCAGGCAGGTGGCCACCTTACTTATCATTTCATTCTCGATAATTAAAGTCCTGTCACAATAATTTAGTGCCCTGTTGTGGAACCCCTTGAAGAACCTAATTAATTCATTAAAAAACAAATGGCCAGCCAGGTGTGGTGGCACACACCTGTAATTCCAGTACTTGCGAGGCTGAGACAGGAGGATCACAAGTTCAAGGCCAGCCTCAGCAACTTCGTGAGACCCTCTTTAAAAAAAATTAAATAGGGGATTTAAATTAAATTCAATCCCCAGTAGCACATACACACAAAATAGATGGCCATTTGAAATTTCTAAAAGCAGGGATAATGTAATTAACGCTATTTCAGCACTTCTAATAATGATATTGGCAGCTTCTAGGACCACTAAATTTACATAAACATGCCTTTATGTTGAAATTCAGTGATTCATTTGGATGTGGAGAGGGTTGTAGGCCAATCGATAGGCATGACTGAGTAAAAAAGTCATGTCATCATCCAGATGTGACTGTAACACCCTCTCCTGCAACATCGATTGAACTACCTATATTTATTTCTTGTTCTTTAGGACTTAGAGGTAAGAAGTAGGAATATCTCTATAGTGAACAGAATTTAAAGGAATCGACCTTCACACGACAGTGCAAGCATTTTGTGCAGGTCTCTAGGACTATCCGAGGCCAGATGTAGGAGAAATCCAGAAGCCTCTGTGCCAATCATCTCTGAAATTGTATTTTCTAGCATCTTGTTAGGTAGGTGTGAAATCAGAATAGAACCTTGCCCCTTTAAGACTCTTTACCAAGATAATGGAATTCGTGATCTCAAAATCGCATAAATCACTGCCAGCCCCCTTAAGTCAATTCATATTTCTGTAGTTCGTTAGTGGCTCGGGAGGAAATTGCATTTATTATAATTGCTTCTAATTGCACCAGATTAGTGATTACAATTATTGATGGCAGCTGATTATTCATTAGCATCAAATCAATTCCCGTGCTTCCTCATTACTCAAAACAGTACCTCTGATGAGGAGAGGTCTAAAGGAGGCCACGTCCACCCTCTTGCCTGCATGGAGGGCAGCCTCCCTGTGCTGTCTCTAAACAAACACCTGAAAACAATTTTGGACTTAAAGTGACAGAGAAGTGTCTTTCTCTTGCCCCATTCAATGCTTCATCCCAAGGCCAGTGCCAACTGATGACATTACAGAATCAGTTAAACATCACCAAAGGCTATTTGGAGGCCCCAGAATGCTCCAGACTGCTAGATTTTTTTTCCCAGGATGCCCTTCTCAGTTGCACAATGGAAATTCAGAGTACCTGGGCCCAACTCTTCTGAGATAGCTATTAGCTAGAATATGTAAAGAGAATAGGTCTTAAAGCCATACAGATGAGACTTTAAATTCCAACTGGACCCTTGCAAGCTATGCAAAGCCAGACAAGACACTTGTCCTACCTGAGCAACAGAATCATTTGTGTACTGTCTACAAACAAGCTATGAGGCCTTCTCTGCCTCTTGTTCACCACTGGACTCTACCATTTAGAACAGGCCTCCAGAGAATAAGAGTGCAGTGGGCATCTAGAAGAACAAATGCATGAGGATACGAACATGTACCTGCAAGGTTGTGGTGAGGGCTGAGGTGCATAACATACTAAGAAGAGCTTGTGCTACCCAAGGGGAGAAGTACTTGCTCAGTATGTGTCACCTCCTTCCCCCTCCACTTCCTCTATACCATAACATCTGTTTTACCCCTGATTTCTTTATACACTGGCTCAATATTAACTAAATTTATTGATCCTGTGTTTTGTTGTTGGTGAGCACCAATGCATTTTTAATAGATCAGCAGCTTCTGGAAGACCTTTATCTCATTTATTCATACCTACAGCCTACTAGACACTGGCTCTAGAAGGTTGGAGAAATAAATAAAACATTAAGTATTGACCTTGAATAGATCACAACCAAATGGGAAAGAATGTCCTTTCTTTTTTCATGCTTTGTTTTTATTCAAGGAATGCACATGGTCTAATAGGACCACAGAGGATGGAGAAACCACATCAGCTTGGAGGATCAAACTGGTCTAATGAAGGTGTTTTTTGAGGTGGGTTTTGAAGCAGCATGAGTTTCTTCAGTTGCTTAATAGGTGCCTAGACTTCTAATAGGGCATGTAGCAGAGAGACAGAAATGGGCACCACTTCAGAGCTAACCTGTGAGTGTTTGACAACGATAAGTGTGATTTGCCAGATACTCCATGGATCAAACCTCTGTGACTTTCTTTCCTTTAGCAGTTAGGATCTCCAACATGTGTAGTTGTCTTAAAGCTTTCCTCTGTAAATTCCTATGAGATCTTTTAGTGTCTTTGCTGACACAGAACCCTAATCTCTTCATTTTCTTACAGTTTTGGGTTCAGTCTATGTGAAGCCAGGGACCGAGGATCTCAGGGCATGGCAGCAGGAGGCGGGGGGGGGGGAGCACATGGGCTGTGCTCCTCACATCATGGAGGCAGGAAGCAAGAGAGAGAGTAGGATATGGAGGAACCATATATAATCTCCAAGGCCGCACCCCGGGGACCCACCTTCTGCCATGCCCTACCGGCCTACCAGGTACTACTCAGGTAAATCCATTACAATGGATTTATCTACTGCTGGGATTACAACCCTCAGGACTCCATTATATCAACTCCAAACACCAATTTATGAGCTCTTCAAGGGCTATTCTATATCTAACCATAACACTATTCTTTCCCCATCGTGTTAACCAACTATACATCATTGAGACCAAAATACCTGACAAAAGCAACTTAGAGAAGGATTTATTTTGGCTCATGATCTCATGAGAAACTTGGAGAGGATTTATTTGAACTCATTGTTTGAGAGAATTCAGTCCATGGTCAGCTGGCTCCAAGGTAGAAATATCATGGTGGAAGGGCATAGCAGAAGAAAGCTGTTCAACTTATGGTAGCTGGGAAGCAAAGAGAGAGTAAGGGGTCAAGGAGAAGACATATCCTTCTGAGGCATACCCCCAGTGACCTACTAGCTTTGACTAGTTTCTACCTCCTAGTAGTCCATTCAGCTACCAGCGGACTAATCTATTTAGTGGGTTAATCCACTGATGAGGTCAGAACTCTCATGATTCAATTATTGCCTAAAAGCCATACCCCTGAACCTTGTTGTGTTGTCTAACACATGAGCTTTTGGGGGTCATTCCCAATTCAAACCATAACACCCAAAATTTCTGCTTTCCCAAACCTACCCCTGTTTAAGTGTTCTCATCTCTCAGCTCTCCCTACCCTTCACAATCCCCCTACTTCCACTCAGGATCCAGCTCAAAAAGCACACATGTCTTCAGGATGGTGATGGTGCACCCATTGTACCATCAACTATACAGGAAGAGATGAGGCTATGGGTAAGGAGGTGTTCAGCCTTTTCCTCACCAGGTCTTTGTCCCATGTGGATACTGGTGCTAATATACCATGTGGCTTAGCCTTGGTCCCTGCTGTGTCTGTCCTGTACTAGATCCCCTGGGAAAGTAAACAATGATTCCCCACACAATCCCAAATATGGGGCCCAGTGCTTGGAAGACAAATCTGTCCCTTGTGCCTTTCCCGCACAGTTGCCAATAACACTGCCTGTTTTAGGGAAGTTGAAAATGAACATGTTATTTCTCTTGGCAGAATTAATTTATCTTCTACCTTTACCAATGAAGTCTCAAGTTTCCAATTCTGCAAATATTTCAATGAAATTGAGATAGGTGCCTTAAAACTGGTTGGAAATCATAATCTAGAGTTTATATATCCTTTCTTATCATGAGGAAAGAAAATACAGATTGTCCTATGCATAGGACACTGGGGTAATATAGTATCTTTTTACATATATAAGTCATCCAATAAATATGACATTGGGCAAATATGTTATCTAGGATGCTGGGACAAATATGGTGTGCATTTTACTTATTAATCACTTGAAACTTTGCCCCTTTCTCTAGAGACTCGTTTATATCCCAGCCCGCTTAACCTTGTAGGAAGGAACTAACCCTCTTCTCTAGATGGCATGTTCTTCTACCTCCCCTGTCTTCTAAATTTCCTATATAGAACAGTCTCCTCTTCAAAGTTTGGATTTTTAGAGAGAGAAAATCCACAACTATAGTGTCTCTTCTAGAAAAGCATGAGAGAGCATATATATTTTATGATAGATCAGAACACCCAGTAAGGCCATTCTTTTCCTGGAAGCCATGCACACCCCAAACTCTTTCCCAACATTCACTGAAGGGCCTGCTCCCCCATGATTGCCCTGCCCCATGATGGGCGGCAGGACACTGGCCCACGGGCTTGTAAAGGAAGTTGTGCTCAGTGGTTTTCTGATTGGGGAGAAAGCTGCCGCAGCCAGAGCCAGAGGAAAGTTCTATCTGAAGACCAAGAACCTGAGTTTTTCCTGGGCCGCTTTTGGGGACTACCCAAGCCTGCTATGGCTCCCACAGGAGCTGGACAGAAGATCTGCTCCCCTTTGCTCCAGCACAGCTCACTCTAATTCTGAATTTCCAGAGAAACACAGGTCTAAGCCCCCTCTCTGGCCCAGCCCCCACCCGCTGGTGCCTGTGGCCGTGCATCATCCTGGTAACAGTTGGTAAATGAGTCCCAGTCTAGCTACTCAGGCAGGATGGTTGTGCAGTAAGAGCCTTCATCCTTATGGCAGGCACATTAATGCCAAGTTTGCTCATTCTAATTAATAACAGTCAGTAAACACCAAAGAGAGCTAATGATGATTACAGGCCGCAGCTCCTGCGTGTTAGCAAACACGCCAGGCAGGTGGCCTCTCCTCCCTTCCCAGCAAAGAGGCTGGGTCTGTCTCTTGCAGAGATGCCTGGCCTCTTCAAGGGCCTCCCCCGATGCTTAGCAGAGCTTGAGTTACTCCTCAGTCCAGTTCCTGGCAAATAAGAAAAGGCCGAGAAGATCCACACAGGCCATTCACGCGGAAAGGATCCTGCTGCCTTGGAGACCAGAGGGCTAAGAAAGCAGGATCTTGGTTCCTTTGGGTTTCTCAGACAGCTCTCTGTGGCGCTTAGGATGAAAACCTTTTTTATTCTTTTTCTTATTTTTGAGAAAAAAAAATGTTTCCAATTTCAAAGTGATACAATTTTATTTAAAAAGCTAAAATACTACAAGAGTATATTAGGAAAGAAGGGAGAGTTTCCCTTAGCAGGCTTGAGTCCCTGGCTGGGTTGAACAATTTCCTTAATTTGCCCATCTCCTCTTATTTCACTAGCTCTTATTTAGATTTGATTCTCTCTCTCTTTTTTGTTTTTTTTTTGGTGCTGGGGATAGAACCCAGGGGCATTCTACCTCTGAGGTACACCCGCAGTCCTTTTTATTTTTTATTTCAAAACAGGGTCTCTCTAAGTTGCTGAGGGTCTCCCTAAATTGCTGAGGCTGGCCTCAAACCTGCGATCCTCCTGTCTCAGCCTCCCAAGCACTGGGATTATAGACCTGAACCACCATACCTGGCTTTTAGATTTGACTCCCTTCTACTCCTGGTACACAAGTATTTTCATTCTACTACTAAATTATCCATCTTGTGAAGCATTTATTTCTTGTTTGGCAAAGCCATCATGTGTCCCTAGAGTTTTCTCCTGATTCAAGGATTCTTTCTATGATAATATTTTCCAGGCCTGAAAAGGTAAAACAAAGAATTCAGCTCCACAATACCACCAGGCTATCTCACCTTGGAATGCTTTCCTTCCAGAGTTCCAGGGTTTTAGCAATTATACATAATTACATTGACATCTTCTCATTCTTGTGAAAATCCAAATTTGGAGGATTTTATACTTCTCAAAGCAATCCCTGCTCCGTGCTTCTGTGTATAGAGGGCTGTACAGAGCGGGCCTGCTGGGTCTAAGAGGTCTTTCTCCTTCTCTGGAAGACTATTCAATGCACGGGTGAGCGCTCCAGGTTACGTCCTAGAGCCTAATTGTAAAAATAGGTCTGTGGCCACCTAACAATGATATGGCAGTGGTCAGAGGATTTGGGGAGTAGGAAGGGCCACTGTGGTGTCTGAATCTTATCCACAGCTTGATCCTTTGCTCAGGGGCCCCACGCCCCTCACAATCTGTCATCATTCTGTTTTTAACAATATTCTGCTTCTTACAGAAATTAATTCTTTTACCAACAATGATAACATTTCTTGTCTCACTGTCACTGAAATTCAAACAGTACTTCCTCAGTGAACTGTTTAATCTAATCCACCCAGAACTCATTCTGCAAGAGTTTAAGAATGTAAAGAACTATGAAAAGCAGTATCATTTCTAAGAATGATAATAAATGGATCTAAGTAAATAATTGAGTGTGACAAGAACGGCTTATCTTATTGTCTTTTTAAATGTATGGGACCTTTTCTCTCTGTTTCTTTGTCTTTTTCTTTTACCAGTCTCCCTTTCTGTGGCTGTCTTTCCTCCATTTTCTTTTCTATTTAACTGATTTTTTTTCTCTCTCTCTCATCTTTCTCATTATCTCTCTTCTCTTTTTTATTACAACAAGGAATTGAAGAGCATTTCTAAACTTGGTTTGGCGCATGTCATGTATGCATTCATTCATCCACACATCCATTCATTCCTCCAGCATTCGCTGAGCTCTTATTTGACATTCATCTCTTTGCTAGTTTCTCAGAACAGAGAGAAGAGACAATTCCTGCTCTCAAGCAGTACTGAATCAGCAAGGGGAGAAGGACTTGAAACCAGACACTATTATGCTCGCTCAGGAGATGAGGGGAGATTAAAGAAGATGACGAGCAGATCTATACAGGAGTCTCAGGAAACCTGCACAGAGCAAGTGACATTGGGCTGGATATGAAACTTAGTTGAAGCTGCCACCAAACAGAGGGCGAGAGGCCAGGGGCTGGTGAGAGGATAGGATTAGAGGCAGAGGGAACTGCCTGAGCAACAGCATGGGAACATGAAATGACTCAGAACGTGTGAATAAATGAAAATAGTGTAACCTGGCTGGAGAGGGCGGCAGTGAGACACGAACCAGGGAATGGCAGCTGAATTCCGCCTTCAGGAATCTGGCAAGCACTGAAAGATGCAAGCAGTTTACACATGGGTACTTATCGGAGGGAGTGAGGAGGGGGACATTTACATTTTATCTCATATTCTGGTGTTACATTTGAATTTTTATACCATGATCATGTTTTACTTTTATCAAAAAGAGATGCTAATAATGTAGAACCTGATGCACCACACCACGTCACAGTGCTACGTCTTCTTCTGTTGGAGAGTTGGGGAGACAGGACAGTTTGCAGAGGGACCAGGGCATGATGAGTGTCATGTCTCCTATTCCTTCACTTTAAAATAGGCTGTGTGTAAACTCTTCACATGTTTCTGTAAGAATCGAAACCAAGTTGCTGGTTACCTCTTGGTTGGTTTTATTTTTCCATGGGTCTGTGACTTTCAATAGAAACCAGGTTCCAGGCAGGACTCTGTATTAGCAATTCCACGCTATCCCTGATTATTGTTCCTTGTCCCTGTCATTCCACCTCAAGACACCTTTCCTTTCTTTTACATTCTGCACAACAGGGATTTCTGCCAATGCTGAAAAACTTCCCATGAGTCCCTGGCCCCATAAACCATGTCATATTTTGGACTCTGGAGGCTGGCCTGTGCTCACCTTCCTGCGCTGACCATGCACCTGCATGCTGTCTGGCTCCTCTCCTTTTGAGCTTTTCCTTTTGGCCTCACCATGTTCCCTGGAATTAAGAGACACAGCAGCCTCTGCAGCTGCCTGGGCCACTAAGGAATGTAAATTAACACCATCTAGGCTGGGAGTGATAAGCACTAGGCTAGCCCTCTGCTAAGCTGCCCAGTGACCCAGGAGGGAATGAAGAATAAACTGGTTTTGGGGCTCGAGAGGAAAGCACAGGCCCAGAAGAACCTTTGCTCTTTCTCCTCAAGCTGTACCTTTTGCCGCCTCCTCTTCCTCCTCCTCCTTTTCCTCTTCCTCCTTCTCCTTTTCCTCTTCCTCCTCCTCCTCTTCCTCCTCCTCCTCTTCCTCCTCCTCCTCCATTTTCTGTACTGGGAATCAAACCTAGGAGCATTCTACCTCCAAGCTACACACCCAGCTCTTTTTAATTTAATTTAATTTTTTATTTTGAAACAGGGTCTCACTAAGTTGCTAAGGGTCTTACTAAGTTGCTGAGGCTGGCCTTGAACCCGTGATCCTCCTGTCTCAGCCTCCCATGTACTGGGGTTACCAATGTGGATCCTTTTGTCTCCTTCTAAACCCAGAAGCCACCCTGCCCACCCCCTCATGCTGGCTGGCCTCATTCCCCCAGGCAGGGTTGCCTTTTCCCTCTCCCTAGTTTTCCAGGCCTAGGAGCATGCGCCTCCTATCCCATAATGTTTCCCCCTCTGTGGTCCTGTTCTGTGAGGCCCTGCTGCAGTCCTCCTCCCCCATGTTGCCTTCCCGAAGAGTTTAGTTGTTAGTTCTTTCCTTGTTCCCTCAGTCCTAACAGTCATCATGACCTGATTTCACATTAAAGTCATATAGGTTATGAATTGGTTTTTTAGGGATCTGTGCATCCATCCTATTTCTCTTCTTAAAAATCCTTGAAGGGGGAATCAGGATTTATAGGTCTTCAGTAGGTATCTCTCCTAAGCACAGGGCCAGGCAGGATGCAGCTGATCAGCCCCATGCCCAGGAAGCACCTCAGTAAGATCATAGGCATACTAAGAAAGAGACAGAGAAGTTCAAACTCAATATCAACCTCACACTCATTAAGTGACCTTGGGCAAGTTCCTAAATTGAAATGAGCTTCTCTTTCATAACTGTAAAATTAGGGATAAATGATACTTCTTTAGGAATTTTAGTGACTGTTAAATTAGATATGTAAAACAAGTAACTCAGGGCTTGGATTTTACTAGGTAGTTAATAAATCTTAGTTCCTTCTCTCCTTTTTATGTTTTTTTTTTTTTTTTGCGGTACCGGGGATTGAACCCAGGGGCATTCTACCTCCAAGCTACACCCCCGGCCCTATTTTTTATACTTTATTTTGAAACCGGGTCTCACAAAGTTGTGGAGGGCCTCACTAAGTAGCTGAGGCTGGCCAGGAACCCCAATCCTCTGGTCTCCACCTCCCAAGTACTAGGATTACAAGCGTGGGCCACCACACCCGGCTCCTTCTCTCCTTTAATCTTTGCAAACATTTTCCCCTTTAGCCACAAACAAGTTTGCCTCCCCCACCACCCTCCTGCTCTGCATTTTGCTAAATCAGTCCCATCCAGGTAAAGAAGCCCCCAGGCAGTCAGTACACCAGGTGTTGTCTCCAGGAATGACTCAGGAGATAGCAAAAAAAAAAAAAAAGGAAAACTAGATAGATATTCCACCTCCCTAGACGGGAGGGGTGAAGCTTGATCATCTTATTTTATATTCATAGTGCTTTTTTCTCCCCAGAGACTCAGTGCTATATAAATGTAAAGTTATAATAATTATGATAACATTTAGATTAAATGTGATGCTAACAAGGCTTCCTGAGATACAAAAGTTTGCTGATTCCCACTGGAATGGGTCTAACCAAGTCTGCTTTCCCCTTCTGATTTTTTTCTACTCTGATCCTGAAGGACTGCCTGGGGGAGGGGAGGGGAGGGGAAGGCTTGAGGCTGATGGCTTTATTTATATGATATATATCTAATACAACCATTACTTTCAGGTCTCTTAGTATATCCAAATCCAGCAGTTAGCCAGTACATCAAGTGAAAAGAAAGGAGCCAAAAGCAAAATTTCACTATGAACCAAATATTTAAGGTCAGTTACCAAATGCCTGGAAATTTGGGATACTGACTCGGACAGGGAAACAGTAAGGAAATTACAGTAATGAAGGGCTCCGTAGTCAATGACCAGATTGCCCTTGAAATTGGGAATGCTTGAATGTAGAATTCATATCTTATTCCACTTTATTTTATCTGTGATGCCTGTCCATATGCGCCATGGGTAAAAGTAGGAATAATTGAATGAGTAAGTGAGTGAATAAACCAATGCCAGAAAATCTCCTCATCACCACCACTCATTACTCTTTTTGTACACAAAAAGTGATACCAGGAAAGTACAGTAAGAGTTCAGAGGCAGGTTTGGAAAGGACCCCCTTTGAAATTAAAAGCTTCAAATGGTCAGGACGTGGTGGAGCACGCTTGTAATTCCAGTACTTGGGAGGCTGAGACAAAGGGATTGCAGGTTCGAAGCCAACCTCAGCAACTTAGTAAGACCCTGTTTCAAAATAAAAAATAAAATCAGGCTGGGGGTGTAGCTTGGAGGTAGAACACCTGAGTTCAATCCCCAGTACCACAATAAAATAAAATAAAATAAAATAAAATAAAATAAAAATTTAAAAAAGCTTCAAATTGTTTCAACTTCTGAACTTCTTCATGCCAAGGATAGATGCCAAGGAAATTGGAAATGAACACTGACATGCTCTCTGTCTAGCCCAGCCTAGCTAAACCTATATATGTATATCACCTGGCTTTTGTTTCTATGAATTATAACCACTTCTCTGGGACCAGTAAAGAAGCAATCTAGCTGCTTCTCTACAGTTTGATCAAACTGCATAAAATTCATTTTTCCTTTTTCCATTGTTTGCTAATTTCTTATGCAGACAGGTGGCTGAATGAAGCCTGGCAGGATGCTAAGGAGGCCTGAGCTCTTTTGGGAACACCCTCAGATTATTTTGTATAGTGTGGCAGCAGAAACACAGAGGCATGGAGATTGGGGCCTTTCATCAGAAGGAACCCAGTGTGTGCCTGTGGTGGTACCTTGAAGAACTCTGATCAGCATATTGCTATCAGGAGAACCCGGAAATGTATGTCTGGGGTCACACTCTGTGGAAAAAACTCTAGACTCAAAGGGGTCCTAAATTCCTTTAGATAGAAAGAACAAAAGAGCCAAAGGGTTATCAGCTACCTGTAAGATGTCAAGATGTGTGGTGGCACATGCCTGTAATCCTAGTACTTAGGCAGCTGAGACAGGCGGATTGCAGTTTCATGGCCAGACTCAGCAACTTAGTGAGGCCCTGTTTCAAAATAAAGAATAAAAGTAGGTCTGGGGGTGTAGCTCAGAGGTAGAATACCCCTCGGTTCAATCCCCAGTTACACACACACACACACACACACACACACACACACAAATGTCAAGAGCTAAGCTAAATCTTTCATATACGTAATCCCACAATGAGCCCATGGTGTAGTGATTGCACCCATTTCTCAGGAAAAGAAGAAGAACCACAATGACAAAAAAAAAAAAAAAGACTGCTTGTCCAAGGAGCATGAGCCCCACCCATGTGCTCATGCTCCTTGGACACTGAGAAAGAGATTTCAGGCAAAGACATATTCATTCTATTGGAGGTTATTTAAAGCAATTATATGAAGCCTAAAAAAAATCTTCATTAAGGAAGAGTCTGAGAAAAAATAAAATATTCACATGAGGAAATTAAATTCTGCCCCAAAGATGATTAACATCCTAACACTAACAATGAGATTCCATCTTTCAAACGACAACCCGCTCTTTAAGGTAATGTCTTTTTCCTAAGCACGTGTGCGCATATATGTATGATGTTGGTGTAGTTAAATGTGTGATGACTTGAATTTCATGTCCTCCTGAGCACACTCCTGCTTGTGTAGCTCCAGGGAAGGAATGCGGCTCCAGAGCTCAACAATCAGGGACCCTCACTCTCAAAAGAAGCAGGAATAGCAACAAGATAATAACAAGAGCAACAGATAGCTACATTAAATATTTACTATGTGCCAAGCACTGTTCTGAACAGGTTACATGAAATGGATTAATTAAGCTTAAAAAAAAGCCCTGTGAAATTTATGCCGTTCTCTTTCAGATGAGGGAATTGAGGCTTAGAAATGTGTTGTTCGTGGGAGCTTGGTGTCGTGGCACATAGTGGCACATGCTTACAATCCTACTACTTGGGAGGCTGAGACAAGAGGATTGCAGGTTCAAGGCTAGGAAGATCACAGGTTCAAACTTAGCGAGGTCCTCTGTAACTTAGTGAAGCCCTGATTCAAAATAAAAAAAAAATAAAATGGGGCTGGAGGTGTAGCTCAGAGGTAGAACACCCCTGGGTTCAATTTCCAGTACCACAGGAATAAAAAATAAATGTGTTGTTCTGGAATGCCACTCAGCCAGCTTTGGCAACACTGGTTCACACTGTTGACTCCAGAGCCCATATAAAAGAAATGTGCTGTTCTGGAATGCCACCCAGCTAGCCGTGGCAGCGCTGGGTTCGCACTGTTGACTCCAGAGCCCTTACTTTGCCCTAGCACTTTCCTTCTTACTCTTTCACGGAGAGAAGAAGATGAGAAGGATCCAAGTTGATCTTTAGAGAACAGAGTCATAGCTTTGGAAGGAAGATAATGACTCATAAAGGAAAGACTTCTCAGGTATTCAAGAGAGCCAGTTGATCTGTCAGAACTATGCAAACAAAAAAGAATGAATTTTCATGGCAAAGGACACCACATCTAGGGTGGAAACACCATGAGATGTTCCTCAAGGAATAAAAAAAGATCTCATGATTGCAATGGTCAAAAAAGTTTGAGGACATGGTGTCTGTTGTTATCTCCCTCTCGGTAATTCAATTCTCAGCGTACATAAAGGCTCCAGGAGGCCTTGCAACTGAGAAACCAATTTAAGTGTGTTAAAACCAATGCATTTCAAACTCATGGACCTGCGAATGAACTTGTTCACCAGTTTTTCTTGGTATCTTCTCTTAGCATCCTTGCAGATGTTCAAGAGTCCTCTATCTAGGAGACTGCCCTGGTCTTGCCCTTGAGAGGACCTGCAGATATCCTTGTGGAGACTCCCTTCAGTTGATCAGAGAGAGGGGCAAGGCCAGAAGTGTGTGGCCCAAATAGAAAACTCTGGTCCTCAAGTAAGGGAGAAGATGGGGAGTTACAGCTAGCTAAGTGATAAGACATAGCAAAATAATAATAACAATAATAGTAATAGTAATAATAATAATAATAATTTTTGAGGTTAAACTCACCTCTTCTACCAAGGCTATCACACCTGGTCCCAGTAGGACAGGGGAAGACATCTTTAGTCACTCAGTGATTACACAACTGGCAGGGGAGGTGAAGCTTCCTGTTGGCTGGGGTTGCTACAATACCACCAGATAATCCAGTAAACTCCAGAGCACAAAAGACTTACACAGGCATTTTATGAAAGAGGACCCAAAAGGCCAATTCAATATCATTAGGTATCAGAGACTGGCAAATTAAGACAGTGAGATACTATGACACATGCACCATAATGAAAAGGGAAGGGAAAGGAAGCAGGGAGGGAGGGAAGGACATGGAAGAGAGGAAGAGACAGGGAAAGAAGAGGGAGAGAGAGCAGAAAAGAATTCCGCCAATGTTGAGTGCTGATGAGAATGTAGAGTTATGGTAGGTGTCACACACAGAGAAAATGCAAATTTGTGCTGACCCTTTGGAAAATGATTTTCCTATATCTACAAAAGTTTAAGTTATGCATAACATATGACCCAGAAATTACACTCCTAGTTGTAAAAAATGTATGTACATATGTACCAAGGAAACCGCAAGAATGTTCCTGGAAATGTTGTTTAAAATCACCTTGAAATAGAAACAATGCGAATGTCCATCATGGACATACATAGAATGAAGACTTACATAGTAGTATATTCTTTCAGTGAAATGTCAAACAGCATTGCAAACTGGTAAATTCCAAGTACACATAACAAAGACGATACACAAACCCCACTGAGCCACAGTAGCCAGACACAAAAGAACTCATACTGTCTGACACTCCAAAACAGACAAAATTAAACTCTTATGTTTGGGAATGCAAATGTAGATGGTAAAACTAAAAAAAAAAAATCAAAGGAGTAGTTATGATAAAATTTATGGCAGGGATTAAGCTTAGCAAGGAAGGGGAGTTTATGATGGGGAAGAAGAGGACACAAGGACCTCTGGATGCTACCAAGGTTCCTTTTCTGTTTGGTGGTGATTACAAGAGTCTTCAGTTTATAATTCATCAATTTCCCCTCTATGTTTTATGCACTTTCTGTGTATTGTATATTCTATGAGGTTTAAGAAGGATTAACTGCTTTAACTGTGAACACAGACCATTTTGCTCCTGAGAGCTGGATGTGTGCCTGAAAGGGTTTCCCAGTCAGCTCCACCTGCTGCCCCGTAGAGTCCTCAACCTATGAGGATTATAACTAAACTCATCATCTCTAGCCCTCAAGTCTGGATCTTCTCTTGTGTTTACAAATTTTACAAATGTTAGCACACCCTGTTCTAGAAATCAAAGAGTCAGCCTATCTCCTCCTTCTCCCATGTTGTCTATCTCCAATTGGTTTCTAAACTCAGTTTGCTTCCCCTTCTTTGCATCATGGAAATTCATCTTCATTTCGTGGAAATTCATCAACACTGTGTTGACATGTCTGTCTCCTTTCAAAGATCATGTGGTCCCTTCCACGGCTTTGTCATAGTTATGTCCACAGTTTTAAGACAATGCTTGACCCCCATGGTGCCCCCTACCATAGCCTTAGTCAGAACTACATAATTTCTAACCTTTAAAACAGTAATGCTTCCCAGTGTTCTCCTCTTGTCATAGTTTCTATTCTCCTCTCCATGTAATTTAATTTGCCTCCATTACCAAAGGAACCCTCCTCACATGCAAATCTTACCAAGGTACACCATAGCTTTAAGATCACCACCACTTCATTACCCATGAAATCAAATGTTTATCTCTCTGTTTGGCATACACGGTCATCTACAACCCATCACCCACATATATTTTCACTCTCATTTCCAGTGAATTTGACCATTGTTATTTCAAATCCTTTTAACTAAGCACCTCTGGGTTGCTATTCCCTCTGTTGACAGTATCTTTGCTCTCATTCTTTGACTCCTCAATTCTACTCATTGACCAACTGTTCAAAGTCCAAATCAAATAGCACATCCTCTATGGATGCTTCTCTTCCTGCCTTTAAACCCTGTAAAGGTTGACTCTTTCCTCTTTGTCACTATTTCAACAAGTTGTGCTTATTTTGATTTTGTTACTTATCAGACTTTTGGTCACTGTGTGTTGACATGTCTGTCTCCTTTCAAAGATCACGTAGTCCCTTCTGTGATTTTGTCATAGTTATGTCCACAGTTTTAAGACAATGCTTGACACAAAGTATGCTCTCAATAAAAGTTATTGAATGAGTGAGTGAGCAATACATACTTTCATTGATGACACTGTGATAGTTTGAAGCTTAACATATATTTCAAAGAAACCAAGTTCCTTCCATATTTAGTGATCTGTCAGTGTTGACCAAAACCACATTTAGTCACACATGGCAGGGAAAATGAAGATCCTCAGAGGTTTAATGTTGCTACAAATGCTCTTTCTGTATATGTAAACGTTACTTAGACCACCTTCAAACACACACACACACACACACACACACACACACACACACACACAAAACTCATGAGCAGAAAAGGAACTAATGAAGCTCCTTGTTAACACTCCAGCCTATTGACTTATCCTGTTTGCTTTTTTTCTTTTTGCTTTAGAATGTGTCATTTCAGATATTTCACAAGTGAGAAGCAAAAGAATCCCCAGGGTTTAAATTATATAGTCACTGTACTTTGCTATATACCAAGAGCAATTATGTTAAAACAAAATTTTTTGAAATTACCTGGACTTAACCCCCTTTATTTCTTGGAGAAACCCAGTGATTGCTTAGTTTTGTTTTGTGGTACTGGGGATAGAACCCAGGACTTCCCAAGTGCTAGGCAAGCGCTCTACCACTGAGCTATATCCCCAGCCCATGGATGTACTTTGTTTTACCTGTTGAAGAGCACCAGCTCTCAGTTCTCCTGATTGCGGGATGGAAACTTGGTGGCAGGACATCGTTCCTAGATACTGTTCCTAATTAAACTACTCACTGTGTCTCTGGCTGACCAACATAGTAAGAACTGGATCTTTTAAAGAACCTACACATTTTCTAAATCACTAATATGTGTTAAACACAGTTAATTCCACACGCATCACAGTTAATTCCACACGCATCACAGTTCATTCCACACACATCACTGATACAACATAAATACAAGCATTGCTCCCAATCTGTAGTCAAAGTCAATTTGTATCCTGTGCCATTTTGTTTGTTTGTGTTGCTGCTGTTGTTGTTGGTTCTTCAGGGGAAGCCAGGATAAAGTCCACAGAATTCCATTAGACAGAGTGGCCATTTGGTCCTAATGATTACATCGATACTGGAAACAGTCCTCTAAAGGCAAAAATCTTTGGAATCCACCAGTAGTTCCCAGGTCTTTCCTTGATGATGAGATGAATGGTAGAACAGAGTCCTCCACTGGAGGATAATTAGCTAAATGTCCTGAATTGCCTATGTGTTCCCCAAGTTTGCAACCCACAGCATACCCAATTATAGGTAGATCAGGAGTGAGTAAAGTATAGAACAGTCTGGGAACATTTTTATTCTTTTGGCTCTTTCTTCACTTCTAACCATTGGTCCCAGATCAATTGGCAGCTTCTATTTTCAGATAGCATCTGGGGAGAAGAATGTTTCTAGCTCTTGCCCAGGCAAAAAAGACCCATGCTTTTGTGTTCTCCTTTGTCAGAATTGTACTCTTGGAGGATGACAGCCTCATGGGGCCCAGAACACACTTTCTCTGATAACATTTCTTCCCTGGGGCAGCTACTTCCCTTAAGGAATTGACTTAATAGAAAAATGTTAAGTGCCAAGGAATGACAGTGCACATGGAGCCCCAAGACACAGGCCCCAGAGGTAGTGAGCAAGGAGGTGTTACATTATAGCAAAGGGACTTTCTTTAGTGATGAGTGGTGGCCTCCAGCTTTGTGTACTTGCCTCCAGAGGAGGTGAGTCAGTCTCCAAGGGAACAGAGTCAAAGCAGTCTTATACATTTGCCAGGAAATGTTAGTTTGGTGTTCTGAGAATGAAAGTTTGTGTTCTGAGAGTTATCATGGTGGAGAACATGTCCATGGAGCTGAGTTCAAACAGAGATGGAAGATTGGAAATAAGAAGGAAGGTCAACACAAGTAGGAGGATTAGAAAATGGGATGCCTCTGAGTTCCAACTCTCATCTGACCCCAAGTCACCTTCCCCAGTGAAGAATGAAGCCACTGGACGGCCGGGCGTGGTGGCGCACGCTTGTAATCCTAGTACTTTGGGAGGCGGAGACTGGAGGATCCGGGTTCGTGGCCAGCCTCAGCTCGTGCGTGCACCGCGCACGTGCGCACTCTCTCTCTCTCTCTCTCTCTCTCTCTCTCTCTCCCTGTTTCTCTCTCTCTCTCTCTCTCCCTGT